>RCWM02001248.1:0-61339 GCA_003667255.2 Euschistus heros | reverse complement strand
TACAAATAAAAAAAAACACTTCGGTCTTTAACTAAAACTTTCACCATACTTTGACAGATCCCTTACATATCTCCTCCTGTACAAAACTAAAATACAACAACAAACAACAAAAAAACTGTTACACTTCTAAGTTTCCTTTTTGTTACATAATCTTACTATTTACACAAGTTCTCTTGCATAGAAAAGAGGATAACCCCTCGAACTCCGTCAAAGTATCACAAGAACGAGTAATACGAGAACGCACAATAGGGATGAGAATAATAAACGGTAATAATGAAGCACTAAGAAAAATTAACGATAATCACTAGAAACGACTCAGCGCAACAAAAGAAACGAGAACAACCACTTAACGTATAAAACGATAGAAAACGAGATAAACGATAGGAATGAGATAAACGACAGAAACAAATAAACGATAAAACGAGATAAACGATAGAAACGAGAAAAACGAGAAAAACGAGATATAAACGATAGAAACGAGAAAATTACTCTAACGGAATCTTTTAGTTGTTCCAGATGCACCGTCCTTCGCTTCCGGGGGTCTTGCATACTCTGGATGGTGACGACATTATGTTCTCGAATGGCAACGACTTTAAAGGGACCGGCATCATACGTATATATTCCTTGCTTTCCGGTTCGACACTACCTTCCGGTACACAATAGTTCCAATCCCGACCTTTTCCATTCCATCACGAACCCTAAGATTCTCCCGAGTCCACCCTCCTGCTTTTTTCCTCATTGAGGCCTCTTCCGCACTTTCTTCTCCCATCTGTGGCCGAGTGCCATTTTGTTTGCCACCAACGTCGGCCGCCTCAACCTCTCTTCATCCACTACTGGCACCACGGGTATCCCTCCTACGTTTCGCTGAAGGCCAAATAACATTTCAAAATGGCGAAAACCATGTGGCTGTATGAATTGAATGGTTGTTATGCCACTATCGCCTTCGGCATTGCCCTCATGCCCGCATCTATTCCCTTTTCCGCGTAAAAAACGCGAAGGTGATCCCCCAGCGTACTGTGCAAGCGTTCCACCGCCCCTCGACCTTTCGGATGTCCGGGAGTATTTAGATGCCAAGCCACTTCCAACTTCGCATTTCCGATCTGACACTGGCGTTATCAAATTCCCGCCCGCCCGTCTGAAGTTACCTCTCTGGAACTCCATAAAATTGAAAACCTAGATTGCGTAGGGCGTCCAGTACCTCGCCTCCGCCGACCTATTTTCAACTGCTGGGTATGCCAATGCTACTTTGCTGAAAATATCTAAGACAGTAACGCCATTTCCAACCTTTCCATGTGAAAGTGTCTACTTGTAAGTTTGTAAGTGGTCCGATTGGTGTTTCTGTCTCTTTCCTGTCTTCCGGTAGGGGGGTGACGATCTCGTATTTTCGTCTTAAAAATACAAATTTCGCACCCTTTGGTCACCTCCTCGATAGTTTTTCGCATCTAACCCAAAAATATCTCCGCTTGAGTGCTTGCAAGGTCTCCTGCACTCCTCGGTGATTAGTTTTACCCTTGATGGTAAACCTTCCTTCTCTGCCGATCCGCCTCCCCTACAGTTTCCACCATAAGTTTACCAACGTACAAAGTCCCTGTCCAACCCTATTCCGCTCGGTTCTCCACAACCTCTTTTATCTTCTCCCACACAACTTCCATTAATTCCCTACATACAAGTAAAAAGTTTCTCCCCGCTCGAGATTCGTCTGTTATTGACTTTCCTAATGGCATCTCCTCCGACACTCCCGGGCTCCGACCGAACCGTGGTTATATGAACTTCCCATACCTTACGTACTCTTGCCTTTGTCAGTCCTGTTCGTTTTTGTCTTCCTCAGATTATCGTGTCTGTGTTTGTCGTTATTTATGGTCCTCTCGTAATTCTTCGATTTCTGCCGAACCTCTCCCCTTCCGAACTATCCTCTCGGTGCTACTTCCCTCCCCCTCGCCTTCCGTTACTTCCGACTCCCGTTCCGCTTCTCCTTCGGTGTGTCCACTCCCGAATAAAATCTTTGTATTCCTGCCCGAAATACTCCCCGGCTTCTCGCTCGATTGCATTCACCTGCACAGATCGTGATAACCAGTCCGCCACAATATTTTCCTTCCCGGCTTATATACCACCTTAGCCAAATTATATTGGTTCAGGATTCCTTCCAGCGGGTTGACACGCGCCGATGATTCCTTTAGTTGTCCCCACCCATATTAAGGGACGATGATCCGTCTGCACCTTAAATCTCCGCCCGAATACATATGGCCTGAAGTACTCTATCGCCCATACGATACCCAATAACTACTCCCGCTCCAGCGCGCCTGTACCGAGTTTCTGTCTCCGTGAGACGCCTACTGGCATATGCTACGGGTTGGTCTCCTTTTTCCCCTTCTTGAGACAACACAGCCCCCAGTGCGTACTCGCTGGCGTCAGTGGTTTATGGTAAACGTCTTGGTGAAAGTCAGGGAACGTGAGTACGGGCTCTTCTGAAGTCTGTCCATGCATGTCCGTATGTTTTGCGCGATTTCCGGTGTTATTACTATACGCCTTCCTTTCTTAACAGGTCGTTCAAGGTACCAAGTGGTCTTGCCATTTCCGGGGACAAAACCGTCTGTAGTAGTTAAGGGTCCCCAGCAGTCTTCGTATACCCCTCACGTCTGTTGGGATGGCCATTTTTTCTAATCGCGTCTACCTTCCGTAGGTCTGGCCTTACCCCCTCTTTCGAAATGGTATGTCCCAAGAAGTTTGAATTCGGGTCCTGTCCTAGGATCGATTTCTCTGATGACAGTTTCAGTCCGAATGTCTTAAGCGTTCAAACACCCGTCTTAGGTCCTGTACATGTCCTGTCTCGTCTTTACTGAATATTAGTAAATCGTCCATGTACACCTGACAACTGGGGGCCTCGTCCAACCCTCGAAGAAACTCATCCATGAGCCTTTGGAATGTTATAGGAGCGTTTTTTTTTCAAACCAAAGGGCATCCTCGTGAATTCATAATGACCCCTTTCGAAGGTGAACGCGGTTTTTGATGCTGATCCTTCGGGTGCATTCGGATCTGATGGTACCCCGCCTTCAGGTCTAGCGTGCTAAACACCGTCGCGCCTCCCAACCGATCTAATATGTCCTCGAAACGCGGGTAATGGGGTACTTCTCGTCTACAGTGTTCTCATTTAACTTTCGGAAGTCCACAACTACCCTGTACTTTCCACGAGTTGTCCCCACTTTCGCTCTTTTTCTTAAACCGCCCATAGGGGTACTGTTATATGGGGAGGTACTGTCGACTATGATCCCTTGGCTTTTTAAACTTTCCAATTCCTCCCTGATGTGCCGCCGCAGTGCCTGGGGTATCTTCTTCTTTTACATACGTCACCCTATCTTGTTTCAGTGGGATTTCATGTACGGTCTCCCTGTCACGCTGAGTATTTCTCCTTCCTTAAAGAAGATGTCGGAATATTCCCCTTTTATGTCTGCCACCCAATCTCCCTTCCGATTAATCGCCCCGACCATAGCGCGTCCCCCTTCTCGACCCCTTTCACACGTGTACGCCCCCTTTTCCCAATACGAATCACCCATCGATCGCCATCACCTTTAATCCTGGTCCCTATCTTGCCTAAAAGGTCACACCCGATGATGCCCCCGTATTCGCGAGGCATGTCCTCTACCACATGTACCACTAGTTTTCCCCTTCTCTTTCCCCCACCTACCTAATCCTATCTCCGCCTCACCCTCTACTCTCTACAGGGGCCACTCAGTGTAATTAATTTACAACTACACGGTTGTACTCGGGGTACCCTCTCCTCTTTACATAAATTCTTTACAGCCTCTTTACACATTATCGTGTTAGAACTCCCTGTGTCAACTAGACACCACACACCCTTCGCGATTTTTATAATAGCAACCCTCAACCCTCCACTTACACTCTTAACAGTATTTATTAAAACTCGGTTGCCCCTCTTTTTACACTCACCTCATACGTCATCGTGCACTCTCCTCTCCGCCGCCCAACCTTCGCTCGCCCCGCTCCTCCTGTCGCTCCCTCCAGCCTGCCGTGCTCCTACCGCTGGTTCCCCATCTTCCTCTCCTTCCGTCTCCGACGTTTTTTCTGACGATCTTGTCGATTCCGACGGACGTCTGCTCCTCCTCCACACCCGCTGGGCGTTCACCTTCATCGGCTCGGCCTGGTTCGCTCCTCTGCGTCGGTTGATGTAAGGGCACTGTCTCGCGATGTGGCCTTCTGTTCCGCATTCGAAACACTTCGTGCGGGGACACTGTGCCACCAAATGGCCTGGTTTCCCACACCCATGGCACTTCCTTTCTTCTCTCCTCCAAGTCTTCTTGTCTGTTCCTTGCCTTTTTTCACGCATCATTGGACGTTCCCAACCTCTGAAATCCGCGTCCCTTTTTTTCCATGGGTCTCCTCGAGACTGCAAGCTTCTACCCCCATCCGTCCGTTTGTAGGTGACCCTGCTCCACCCGTCCTCCTTCCGAACTTCCTCATCTCGAGCGCTGGAGTCTACCATTTCTCTCGCACATTCCACGAAATTTTTGTCTCTAGGAAGTCCTTCCCTTTTTCCAGTCTCCTTCGCAAGCTGCACCTTCAGGATAGTTGATAAAAACGCCATCCTCGCCTCTACTTCCGCTGCTTCCGTCGTCGTCTCCCTCATCTTCTCCGTAATCTTGTTGAAATGCGCTAGTAGTGATCCCGCATATTGGCCGTTGGATTGATGGGGCCTCCTCGCCTCACGGAACATACGAAAGATGTCCTCTTCTGGAGTCCAACGTCCGCCTCCGAATGCTTTCTTAAGGCGGGGTCCTTCACTACGGCCCATGGCGTATCCTCGTCCGCTTGTATGACATTGAGTATGCCGCGCTTGACCCGGCATACTAACGCCGCTCTCAGCGCGCAGGCATCTACAGGATCCAAGAGATTCTCGGCCGTCTTTGCTTCTATTCTAGCCATCACTCTGTCTCCTCCCTTCAGGAAGTGATTTAGCTCCCCGATCTCTCCATCGTATCTCTCGATATCCGCAATTGCCCTCCTCAAATCCTGCGACATGGCTGTTTTAAGCTTTAGCAATTCGAGGGCATTTGCTTGTTGTGCTGCCATATTTGCGTGGGCTGCCGCTAACGTTTCTGGTGGTAAAGCCTGCATCTCTGGCTGCACTTCGAACGATGGCGGTTTCAAAATGCTCTTATTTTCCATTCAGAATTTAGTCCACACAATACGAGAGATAAGTAACGTGAGAAGAACTTAAATGTTATGACGCTCAAAACTTCTTTTAGTAGGAAAAATAAAAAAAAACTCACCAAGAGAATATGCTCGAGCGCTCCCGGGTTTCGGCACCAGTTAAGTTCACCCAGAAGAAAAACATAAAAAAAAGGAAATTAGGGAGCTAAATGACACTCACACGTACTAGATAAATACTGACTTTATTGTTCAGCAATCCTCTTTATATACATTCTGTGGTTTGTTTTGGGATTAAGCTAGGAATTAAGATGTATATTATCCCCCTATACACCTTAACTTATATATATATATATATATATATATATATATATATATATATATATATATATATATATATATATATATTTATATATATTTTCATAGTAGCATACTCCGTCACGGCTTCCCTTGCTCTCATAAGTAAAGACCTTAGATAGTTTCAACTATTAATCCAAGTTTTATGTGTTTATTGATAAAAATCTTGTATTGAAGTACGCATTTGAGTATTATTTCTTCAATGGTATTTTCACTAATAGCAGTAATTTTAACCTGGTTAAAATTTCACTGATTAGGTGGTTGAAGAGTACGTAAAAGCATAATTGGACATACATTTTTAATTTTAATGAATGAATTTGTTATCCAGATGGACGGAGACGATTAAGAAACTTGCAGATAATGGACTGCATTATTACTGCTTTCTATTAAACTTCCATGAATCATATTTTTACACAGAATATATATATATATATATATATATAAATTAGCAAAGGAATCGACACTTGGTAATATAAAACTTTTATTCGACAGAAATAATTTTATTAATTTCATCTGTTGATTTTTTATTCCTAACCATAAAGTATATGACAGTGTGGCAAAACTCGTTGCTACCATTCTACATTTAAATTAATTTTTATTATTGTAAATGTTATTATTTCTAACTATGAAGATGAGGTAGTTAGTTAAAATTTAGTAAAGCTGGGTTCAGAAGTATTACCAATATAAACTCGACTCTATCGTAGCATGGTAATAAGAACATATTTAAATCCTTTTTTAATATTTCAATTTAGTATGACTAAATTTCCTTATCAATTTTAAGCTATGTATAACAGAGTATCTTTGTAACCTCTCATGCATAATGGCGCTCGCCACCTATCGTCAATTTTCAAGCTTCACTGTTATACACATACTATCCCCTTTTTAATAATAAATTAATTAGAAACCGGTTGATGTTGTAGTTAAAATTTGGTCAAAATCGGTTCAGTATTTTCGTAGTAAGTGGTTCACAAACGAAAAATGACATGTATTTTGAATAGGGTGTATAAAAAAAAAAAATGACTGTTTTATCAAATTCCAGAGTTCAAAAGTAAATATCTTAAGCTTATTTACTAACACTGGAATTCAGTTTATTTTATTCAAAGAAGAAACATGACAGTGTCCTAAGAAATTCTCATAATTTTAAGGCATTAATGGAAAAAAAAATTTCACAGCCGCTGAAGCAACTCGTGAAATTATTAAATCTGAAGGGAAAGGTGTCCTTGAAGAGCGCACTGCGCAGCGTTGGTTAGAAAATTTTAGAAGTGGAGAGAAGACGTTGGAAAGGAAGAAGGGCTCCGGGCGGCCATTAATGGATATTGATGAGGTTCTGAAGGAAGCTGTTGAGTCAAATCCGTCCACAAGTACTCGCGAACTACCCAGGGATTGTGGTGTGTCGAAAGATACTGTTAGTCGCCATCTCCTCTCCATGGGGAAGGTAAACAAGACCTCCTCATCAACACTCTTCCCGTCGTACCAAAGAAACATATACAGAACTTCATGGGTTTGAACTCCTGCATCATCCACCATATAGTCCAGACCTCGCACCTTCGGATTACTACTTGTTTCGATCCATGGCCCATTTTCTTCAAGGAAAAAAAATTGATAATTTTGCGGAAGTTGAAAATGCTGTCCAAGAGTTCTTTGACAGCCATCCCAAGGAATGGTATCAGCGTGGCATCGAGCAATTGGCTAGCAGATGGGTAATGACGGTAGATAACAATACACTATACTATGAGTATTATTTTGTATTTATATCAAGAAATAATAATACAAATATTTGTTTAAGAAACGGTCATTTTTTTTTTTATACACTCCATTAAATAATAGTATACATAGATAAATTCTATTTTATAAAAATGTTTGGACTAGGACCTCCTAGTCTTTGAGAGAAGTTTCTTGGGTGGAATATATCTCGATGGAAACTGGCGATGGAGAACAAACAACGAGATCAACATAGAAGGTGATTTTGTTTAAAGATAAGAAGACTGCGTTGGGCTAGCCATGTGTGCTAAAATGGAGGATGATTTCATTCCGAAAAAGATTTTAGTACAACCTATCTTTGGCACGAGATGAAGGGGGTAACGAAACTGAGGTAGGATGGTGTGGCTTGACACGCGAGAGATATCCTGGGAGTGAGGATCTGGGTGAAGGCTGCACAAAACAGGGAATACTGGAGGAGGCTGTGACTCATCTCCGAGTTGTAGTGCCATAAAAGAATAAATAATAATAAACAATGATTATCAATCTCTTACCTAGCTTAGCGATAAAAGCTTTGTCGATCTTTGGATCATATCTGACGATGGCTACGCCTGAGCCGTCAATAAGGTAAAGGGATTGGGTTTCCATGTCCCAATGTGGGCCCTCTCCGATTCCTAGCGGTCGTATCGGCAATTTTTTTTTTTTTTTTCCACTTTGGGCGCCATTTTCTAAAATAAAAGTCACAATTTTACAATATTATGTATTAAACTGCTCAATGTTTGTTGGGGAGGGGGGTTTCCTCTTTTGAAAAACAATTAGCGCCCCAAGTGAGCGCTGGTAAAAAAAAAAAAAAAGTTCTACCAGCCCAACGATGCCCAATTATAAAATAGAGAAGACATTTTTTTTTTTTACCAATTTTTACTGTATTTTAAAATAGAAAAACCTGAAATAAAATCAATAATAAAAGAAAGAAAAACCGATAGATAGAGGAACAACCCTAAAAAAATAATTATATTTTAAAAAACTGATATAAATATATATGTACAAAAAGGATTAAAAGAAAGGTGGTGAAAAAAGGAAATATAAAACTAGGAACAAAATAATCTCCTATAGTGAGTACAATGATATACATTTAATGATATACATAAAAAGAAAAGAAATTGTGGAGAGAAAAGTAATATAAACTAGATTAAGAATTAAGATTGAGAAGTAATACAAACTTGAAAGACATAATATACACATTATAATATATAACTATATATATACTAACTAACCAGAAATATTTATAGCCTTTAATAATATTGTATTTATAATAAAGTATAACATAATTTCTTTCTCTCTATGGGAGATGATGTAAAGAAAACTAATAAAAACAAATTACACTATCCGGCTTTAACAAAGCCCAATATTTTTTCTTCTCCCTGATTCATATTTGAAAACAAGCAATTTGATTTAAGATGCCTTAAAAACAGGAAGGTTGCAAGAGAACGCGCAAGAGTTCCCAACACGACAGGGACCACATGCAACTCGTTTTGACCTTGCGAATAACTGCACCATATGAAGACATCCTATAAACGCCCCACGCACATTTAATTTCGTTACAATATTTTGTTTTTCCCACTTCCTAACGTGATCAGATTCACTAATTCAATGTATATTTAGTGGTTTTTATATTTTGATGATATTATCTTATTTTCACACTATTATTTTCTTATTTCTCATTTTAATATGAGAGGGTATGATATTCGACTAATCCCTGTTGAACAGATCCGCAACCTAGGACTCGACTTGGACAAATGTCTTACTTGGAATCCACATACAAGACTAAAAAGACAAGAACCTGCTCGTCGTTACAGATTACTTCAACATTTATTAGACAAACGTTCAAAGCTCCCAATTAATTACAAATGACTAATATAAATGACTGTGATTAGACCTATCTGGACGTACGGAGTTGAGCTTGGGGCTCCACTAAATCATCCATTCATCTCGTATCCAATGCTTACAATCTAAAATCCTTCGAAAAATCCTCAATAAACCTTACTTTGTCACCAATAAACTTATCCATAAAGATCTTAATGTTCCATATGTTGCTGATTTAGTCCAAACCAGGTATCTATCCTTTCACAGTAAGCTCCATAACCACTCAAATCCCCTAATTTCTCAACTTGCTTCCCACACCATTCCTGATAATCCTCCGAGGCGTCTGAAAAAGAAGATGTCCCAGAGACCTTCTATTGTAGAATTTTTATTAAAGTGCTACTGATGAGTTGTTCTTTTCAAGTTTTTTTACGTTACTGTAATTGTTAACAGCACATTTACTTGATGTATAAATTTTGTAAAGTTGTCAATTTTAATAAATTGTTATTAAAAAAATACATATGAAATATATATATATATATATAATATATATATATATATATATATATATATATATATGTATGAGAAGGTATAATAGAAGTCAATATTAGTTTGAGCATGAATTCAGAGTTTTTGTCTAAATGAAGGAAACCCGGATAAGTAGCGATTGAAACATAAATCGAAAAATGTAACAATCGATATCGTTATGGTTCGATGTTGATACCACATTATATAATTTAAAAAATAATTTGTATTATGCCTGAAAGAAATTCTATAATAAATATTCATTATAGTGTGTGAGTAATGGAGATATTACAGCTTTTTTATGGTAAAAATGTGGTTTCCTCAAAAAAGTCTTTGATTAATCGTATGTCTGCCACGGATTGGAATAGAATGATGAGGTGCTGCGGCATTTTTCTACATGTTTGATGTTTTTACCCAATTTTTTTTTTTGGTTTACACTAAGAGTACTCACACAGTATAATGAATATATAAAATTATAGAATGTTTTCTGTAATAATACAAATTATTTTATTAAATTAGTTTTGGATTCGATGTGGTATCAACATCGAACCATAAGTTTATCGATTGTTACATTCTTCCGATTTAGGTTTCATTCGCTAGTTATCCAAGTTAGTCCCGTTCATTTAAACACAAAACTAACATTAACTTTTATTATACCTTCTCTTATTAAAATGAGAAATAAGGAAATAATTGTGTGGAAATAAGATAATATCATCAAAATATAAAATACTTAATCTATTTTGAATTAATATTATAGTGAATCAGAATTAATATAATACTAAATGAGAAGTAATCTTAACTTTCTCACGTTAGGGAAGTGGAAAAAACAATATATTGTAACGAAATTAAATGTGCGTTTATAGGATGTCTTTTTATGATGCAACTGGTCGCAAGGTCAAAACGAGCTGCAAGTGGTTCCCTGTCGTGTTGGAAAACTCTTGCCCCTTCTCTTGCAACCATTCGTGTTTTTAAAGCGTCTTAAATCAAAATGTTTGTTTTTAAATATGAATTAGGGAAAAGAAAAAACATTGGGCTTTGTTAAAGCCGGATAGTCTAATTTGTTTTTATTAATTTTACTTTATATCATCTTCCATAGTGAGAATGAAATTATATTATACGTTATAATAAATACAATATTATTAAGGCTATAATATTTCGGCTTCTTTAGTTTATATAAGTATTTAATGGATCAAGTTATGTATTATTATGTGTATATTATGTCTATCAAGTTACGTATTAAATTATGACAGCTGTTATAAAAAAACAAAAGAAAACATATGAGTGTCGTTAGGGGCAGTAGTAAGCTGCAGTTTGATGAAAAAGACAGACTGGAACCTACTGAAAGAAAGTTAGAAGCGCTATTTACACGCAACGATCTTCTTTACTAACCGTCACACAGTGGGACGAAACTATGTTTTTTCTGGACATCGCATTTTGGAGCCTCTAAATATTATTGCATCGACTTCAAATTTCATATGGTATGTTTCAAAGGTGTAGAATTCGAATCTAAAGTCAGTTTTTTTCCCAACATTTCAGGACTTGGCTCTGTTAACCAATAGTGTGTCTAAAAAAATCTAATTTTCGTTTTTTCGTGTTTTAATTCAATGGATATTATTTTCTATGATTTTTGATGTGCTCTATCGAATTTAAAAATTTGCAAATCGATCAGTTTACCGTTGTGTGAGTTATACGTGTTTTATGCCTTTTTCATTGAAAGGATTTTCTAAAAAAATAAACAATTTGCGGTTTGTCAGAAACCTGATAGGTAAAAATTATTTTAAATATTGTTCCCAACCGAAAACGGAACTATTTAGTTATTTAATAGAAGTAATCAATTATAGCCCACAGGCTCCTACACTGGGGTTATCGAAATTTTATCGTTGGATCCATTCGTTCAAATTCGTCGTGTCAGTGTCAGCATTCAGACCTATTCCGATATCAATTTTAAAAAGCATTCTTATTGGTGAATACCTGTGGATAACATTTGTGAAGTCCATTTGTTGTAGCAATTTGGACCACTTTTTTGTACAAGCTGAATTATCAAAGTAAATCCAAATATTCTCTAAGGTCGCAAGTGGTCGCAGACCATTTCGATCTTGAGTTACGTTTTTACAATCGATATTTTTAATTAAATGGGTTTCGACTTAAACAAGTATAAACATTTTTCAAAAAACATCAATTTTTTGTTAAATTTTAAATTTAAATACATTTATTTTTTTGAAATTATTATTTTTACAGGAAAACGTTTTATTGCCAAGCGTTTTATCATGCTAAAAACTGTGAACAGCAAAAAATTTACATCGGATGTGTTAACAATTTCTAATGCAATATAACAAAACAGGAAATTTGCTTTCAAACTAACATAGTATATCGATGTTGATGTCCTGTTTGTACGTAATAAAATTATGTTTAACATACGGTTCTTTATCGACAATGACCACAGCAAACATTTAATAAGTGATTTAAGCTACAGATAAAATTTTTTGTTTTCAACTAATGTTCAACAAATTACATAGGCTCGTCCCACTGTGCGACATGGGGGTTGAGAACGGAGGCCCTGAAGGTTCTGTATAAAGGCGCAATTTTGCCTATTATTGTTTAAGGCATAGAAATATGGCATCTAGGAAATCAGATTAAGTACAAGGCAAAGCTGGAAAGGGTCCAGAGGCTAATGGCACTCAAAATTACCAAAAGTTTTCGGATACTTTCTGACGAAGCCGCTTTTTTTTTTTTCCAAAATGATCCCCATTAGTATACTAGTTGACAAATATGTAGGTAAAATAACCCAATAGGGTTACTGCTGAAATGAAAACACTAAAAAGATATAAACATAGTAAACAAAAGGGGTAAAACAAGGATTATAATGTGAGGGGAAGGAGTTCTGCAAATCCTATAAATACATAAACAAAATCTTTAATTCCAAATAATCTCCAAGGTCGCAAGTGGTCGCAGACCATTTCGATCATAAGTTACTTTTCAGTATTGATATTTTGAATTAAAATGGGTTTCGACTTAAACAAGTTTAAACATTTTTCTAAAATAAATTTTTTTGTTGAAATTTGAAAATTTAAATAAATTTATTATTTTTATTTTTTGTAATTATTATTTTCACAGAAAAATGTTTTATAGCCAATTGTGATATCATGCTTAAAGCTGTGAACAACAAGAAAATTACATCGGACGTGTACATAATTTCTAATGCAATTTAACAAAACGGGACATTTGCGAGAACCTTTCAAACAAACCTAGTTTATCGATCTTTTGTACTGTTAGTGCGTAATAAAATTATGTTTAACGTACTGTTGTTTATCGACAATGACCATAGCAAACATTTTATAAATGCTTCAAGCCATAAATAGAAATTTTTGTTTTCAACCAATGTCCAACAAATTACGTTGGCTCGTCCCACTGTGCGTCAGGGCGGTATCTTCTCTCACCTCTGCGCGGTCTTCCCTCACCCCTGTCTTTTTTGAGAACCCCCGAATGCTGATGAAACTTCCACCAGCGAAAATGTCTACTGATTTATCTTATATCTGCCACGGATTGGAATACGATGATGACGATATTTGATATACTTTCACCCTATTGTTTGTTTTTTTTTACATTAAGACGTACTCACCCTGCTTAAAAAAAATGCATTTTAAGCCTAAATATCCACAATAGTAAACTCTTCGCCAAATATGAATGGAACGATTAAGAAAAATAAATAACTTCAATATGATTTTCGTGGTTTAGTCATAATTAGAGACCGGATTTTCGTGCAGTAAAAAATCAAATAATGTGCATAAAAACTTAAAACGTGCATTTAAAAACTTAATAATGCAGCAGTCCATTTATTTACACAAACATGCAATAATTAACCTACCTTAAATAAACTGAAGCACATTTCGACAATCGTTCCGTTTTAGTATTAATTCAATCTGAAATACTTTTGGAATCTAAAATGTGGGGGGAAAAAAAAAAAGAAAAAAGTATACGATTTTCGAACTTTTTTTATAAAAAAAAAAATATATAAATATATTTATTTTAATTTCCTCTTACATGGAAACAAAATATATTAAATGTTTTTGAAAAATACATTCATTTTTAAAACTTTCGTGAAAATGTACGGCATTGTACATTTCAAAATTCTTGGGTTCAACAAAGTTTGATTGATCTTGCCAAAATCATTTTGTATAAATTAATAAAAAAAAAAAAAAAACAACTGATTTGCAATGTGCGTCTATTTGCGATCTCCTGTTGTGGGCCTATTGTTTTTAAACAGCAAGAACAAAACACCTTCCTATCAATTTTCAGCTCTGGGTATTTATTTTTCGATTGTTTCAATTTTGTAAAAACACTCACGGCCGTTTTTGGGATTTCAAAATTGATAGTTTGAAATCTTATCAACAACTGACCCTTGGTGCTAAATCAGAAGTGGGGAATAAAATTGTCTGAGGAAACGTCTTAAGCCGGGTTTACACCAGAGTTGACAGCTAAGTTTTCCACAAGTTGAGGCAATTTGTTGCTTTTGCTACTAAATACAGCAACTTTTTCTGTCTTCCTCTAAATTCTGGTTTCCCGCGGAGTGTCGGTAAATATCAAAGAAAGTTGACAACTAAAAGTGGAAGATGTCATCCCCTGGTCCAAACCAGTAAAATACCTTGGTTTAACTCTATACAGATCTCTACCATACCAGACCACATATATGATAAATTTATGATTACTTACACAAAAATCTAAATTAAGTCCTATAAATAAATATATATTATATATAAAACAGTTATTCGATCCTATATTACATATTCTCAGCAGTGTGGAGCTTAACTTGAACAACCAACTACCGTAAACACGAAAGGATACGAAACTTGTGTATGCAGATAATAAATTATTAGCCTCGATTTATAAAAATATCAACAATGCTTCACGTCTACGATCAAACAAAAACATACTTTGGAAAATCAACAATTTCAGAAAATTCCCTTATCAGAGAAATCGGTAATTACAATTAAACATCACTTAAAATATATACACATAAAAGAACGAAACATGTACTCCTCACTCAATCTCTAAACCTTTCGCACCAATTCTTGGGCAACAAGTTTTCCAGTTGTTGCTCAAAATTTGAGAAGAACAACTTTTAGTTGGCAACTTTAAAGTTGTCAACTTTGGTGTGAACGCGGCTTTAGTTATAGGAAGTACGTCGATCCTCAATACAATGTTTACCTAAATCCTCAAAGCTCCTAATTCAATACGATCATTTAAAAGTAGTAGATCACAAATACATTTGTTTGAGGCGACTTTTTACTTTCAATTTAAAACTAACTAGCCTATTTAATATCTTTCCTTATAATCGTAATAAATTTTTTTTAAATAAATGATTAAATAAATAAATTATATGAATTTGGTTCAATTGTTCAATTTCGTGCTGTAAAACCCAATTTTATTGTGCAAAATAAAATTTAAAAATAATAATCCTTAGTCATTAATGAAATAAATAATTGGGTTAGAGACCCAATAACCCGTAAACCAAACGGAGCTAAATGCGCAATAACACAGATATCCGGTTTCTAGTCTTAATGGTACCAGTCGTTAATAACATTTAGTTTAATAACACTGAACTATTTTCTGTATCCTTTAATGACTTTAATGACTACATTATTACCGGTGTTAATAATTTAATTGACATGCAAACTTAGAAGCTTTAAAAAAAAAAACTCGTACTTACGTAAACAAAAAATATATATATTTTCAAATCATCTTCTTCTTCGGATGGTACTCGTCGATATGAAAATATTATCGTTTCAGTTTTATAATAGGTCGATGGTTACTAATCGATGTTGGGCGATAAGATAAATGTGAATAGATATGATCGAATGAAGAAATGGACAGCTGACTGGCGGCAAGATCTCGGCCGGGGGGCCCAATGCTCTGGCAAGGTCACCCGTTCTCCTTCCTGTAGTTTTAATTATCAGGCAAGTTATAGATTATACAAGTAGCGGTCTTGTAGAACCTACTCAGCAAACTAAAGGAGAAAAGTTTTCTATTTGGTTGGAAAACGTGGAAAAAATTAAATAAATCTTTAAAATTAGTTAGTGTAAGGATTTCGAACCACTGCTCCAGCCCAAAATACCTTTTTGTCGACTATTACTTTCGATTTTTCAAGATGTACGCCGAACCATCTGTTTTCTAAGGATGTAAACAGAACTTTATATTCTACCACCAACCCTAGGTATAGAAAAATATGTAATTTTAATATAGCAAGTCCGGAAGATTACATTTAAGTTTCAGACAAATTTTAAGAAAATCAGTTGTGAGTCGTCTAAGAGTCAAGTGGGGATTATCTAAGGTGTTTATATAACACACAACACTAATTATTAAATCCAGCCAAGTCTGCATGGCCTGTGTATTTTGTTGTCGGATCCCTTGAGCCATTTTCTTACAAAGTGCATCAAATTTGAAGTGCAGAGAAACAAATTCTTAGGTACATATATTTCTGAATCATTGACTATAGAGGAAATCTTAAATGTAGATAGCATTCAAAAATTAAACAGACTATATTATTTCGTGATATGTTGTGCCATTGATTGAAAAGCTAAATGTATTTTTTTGGGGGGGAATAGGGTTCTAAGTATGGTCTTTTTTTGTTCTTTACTTAATCATTAGGTCATTCATTTTCTTAATCATTAATTAAAGGTATATGACTTATATAGTCATTAATAATGGCTAAATATGACTTGGTGGGAAGTTGTAAAGCTGTAAATCTGTATACCTTGTTGTTGCGTTGATCTTGTCATTTAGTTTGCTAATTATTATCTTTTTAATGTAAAAGTGCCTAAACTATTTCTATATTTAAAATATATTTATAGTACTTATATAATTTAATCTTATTTATACAAAGTCCTAGCGCTGCTTGACAAAAATAATTGTTTTATTTCTTATGTTACTTATGTACAAGAAATGTGTTTTGCAAATAGATAAAAAAACAAAATATTAAAAAATATTTCGATTTATTTCTATTTTTTTCATGCACCTATCCATAAAAGCTTATTCCAAATCGTTTTTTCAATGTTCATGTTGAATATTCGGCCAAAATAATAAATAATTTTGAGTATATTTAAGCCCTCAAATATATTTTGCTAACTTTAAATTATCAAATTTGTACCTGGTATGATAATTGTGTCATTTTTAATGAAGTCAAGATTTGACATAACACTAGAAGAGAACTGAATTCTCTTCGTGGCAGTATTATTTTTTTTTGTTTTTTGTTTTTTTTTTCCCACCCAATGGCCATCTGCGATAATGTCGAAACGTTGGCAAATAAAAAATAAAATAAGTTGGCTAATTTTCAAACATTGCCAACATTTTTTTTTCTGACTCACCCTCTCAACATATTATTCAATTTGATGAAATAGCTCAATTAGTTATGGTAATGTCGATTTAATTTCCTAATTGTCGTTTAATCTCAAAATGACTAGATAAAAATACATACTGTTGTTTACTTAACATATCTTTGTCAACATTTTGAGTGTTTGGATTCGTTTATCTCTTTGATTATTCCAACAACAGTTAGTTCTAAATTTGAAAGAGGAATAACAACAATTTAATGAAATGCGAGAAAATATGTAAAACAGAAGAATAAAAAAAAATGTATTATATCAGAAGCTCAGTAATGGGATCCATTAGTAGGGTTGGGCGATAGTCGATAGTTAGCACTATCGAAAGGCCGATACTATCGGTTGAGAACAATCGATTGCTACCGATAGTTTCTTGATAGTTGCTGCTTCCTTTTTTTTTTGTTTCCAAAGCTATTCAATAAAGAATTTCAACTGATTTAATTAAATTCAATTATCTACTTACTATTTGAAATTTGCAGGATTATAAATTATAAGATTATATCATAAAGATGAGAGAAAAACTAATTTATTTGAATTTTAAAAAAGTATTTACAATTTACATGGTTACAATAACAATGAACAAATCATCAGAAAAGAAAAATAACAAAATAGTTAATTTCAAGAGTCAAGTGTGCTTCTTGAGCCACATATTTCCCGAAAGCAAAACTAGCATTTTTGCTTTCCTTTGGCTTAATCTTTGTGAAACCCTGAGCCCTAGGAATTCCGAGTTCGATTTACAAGAACTCGACACAGGACAGAGACAGATCAGCATAATTCCGAGAGTTTCAAAACTTGAGGGTACAAAAGATCTATCGATAGTCAACACTGTCGATAGTAACTATCGACTATCGCCCAACCCTACCCATAGGGGAAAAAGGAGTAGTGCGAAACGACCAAAATTTCGGACTAACCGAATGTTTAAACGAAGGAAATGTTTTTCATTGTATAAAGTGTGTTCTAATTGTATTAGGAGTTTTATAAGTATATTACTATTTTAAGAAAGTAAAAGGATTAAACGTTATAAATATCATAGGCTAATACATTTACATGGAAAAATTTAGCCAGCCATTTACGTCTAGAGCAGGGCTTCCCAAACTTTTTTGTACCACGCCCCCCATTTGTTGAAATATAAGCTCGCCTCCCCCCCCCCCCCCCCCCGATAACAATAAAATGTATGGGCCTAGGAACAAAACAAAAACAAATAAGTGTTACATTGAAAGCAAAACATTTATTTCTACTGCCATAAAATACAACAATATCAGTTTTCATAAAATACAAAAATTATTGACAAAAGAAAAATAGATTAGGTTGGTTAGTGAGATGGATGGGCTTGCATTTTCTTTACTAGTATGCCTATTCGTGGCTGAGTTTTAGTAAGTGCACAACGCAAGTCACTAGCAACATCAAGTTTTTTTCCGACACTTTGTTTTAATTGCCACAAGTGTTGAAAATGCATTTTCCCACAAATAGATGCTTGAAAAAGGCAAATATAAACGAAGAGCTTCCGTGATACACTAGGATACACTTTGAAATATTTTAACCAAAATGAAGGTTTGTCCCATTATATCAAAGTTGTATTTGGCAGAGGAATCATGTTTTATTTCCAAAGCATCTTCTTGAAGTGATTTAGGCAGGAGTATATGTTGACATGGAATGGGTCAGTTGACATTCTGTAAATACTATCGTCACAAGTGTTTGGGAAGTATTTCTGGAACTCTTCAATCAGGCTCTCCAAATGGTTTGATATTTAGATTTCAAACTTGATCCTTCATAAATGTCCTTGAACAGTGTTTCTTCTGAGATTGTCTCTACTTTAGGAAAATTTGAATAATTGCAGGGGTTCGCTGATATTTTACGCCTCCAAAGTTGCAATTTCTCAAAATACATCTTGATCGCATCACGATAAGTAACTAAATTTGAGTCACCACCCTGCAGTTTTAGGTTATGGTTGTTCAACGAGTCAAAGATGTGTAACAAATAAGCCAATATTTACTTGGCTACAAGGTTTTTTGAAGGCCATTAGTTCATTTTGCTTTTGATGTTCCAAGAAGGTGATTACTTCATCTCGAAGCTCAAATAATCCTGCAAACATGTTTCCTTTTGAGAGCCATCGTACTTCTGTATGAAATAGCATTGTTTTGTGATCACTTCCTAAATCTTCACGAGTTTTAAACAGTCGAGTATGCAACACACTGTTTTTTATGTAATTCACTACTTTAATACATAACTTTAAGACAGCACTTAGCTGTCTCAGCCTGTAGCATGATCCACTCACTCGTTTCCAATTAGATTTTTGATGGAAACAGATTGCCTTGGGTCATTTAGTATAAATAATTTGACTGCTATCAATTAGTAGTTTCTTGACTAGCCATTATCATGTGAATAGATTATTCCTACCATTTAACTGATGTTTTTCGTTTGGGGCAACATAAATAAATCCCATCATTTGGAAGGGTTTTTTGCTGCCAAGACTTGTCGATGTATAAAACAATGTATCCCAGTCACATTAGCATTTTTCTCTCTTACTAATAGCACAAAGCCTGAGCGAGAACCAAGCATTGAAGGTGCGCCATCCGAACATACACCGATCAGTTTTGCCGAGAGAGTTCATGTTTGTAAAAAAGTCTGACACTTTCATTCTTTCGTTTTCAATATACCGAACATAAACAATTAACTGAGAACATTGTACTATGTCTTTTAAAATTTAGAATTTTAGAAAGACGACCAAAATTTAATTTTATGTTCAACTTATCTCGCGCCTCCCCCCCTGACATGTCCTCACGCTCCCCAGGAGGGCGCGCCCACCAGTTTGGGAACCAATGGTCTAGAGGCAATGGTCATAATGTCACTGTATTGTGTTTTGGTCAAACTAAACCCATTTTTAAATTCGTTCCCAATGAAGTATACTCTATACGTCGTTGTTAAGGAGGTATAGAGCAAAAACTCTATAAAAATTTAAAATTAAACACCACCTTCATCCTGCCGGCTAAAGAAAGAATAACATGGGACATGCTTCAGGAGTTGTCTACTTGACCGTCAATGCTCAAATGAACTGGTCAGATTGAAAGTGGTGTAAGTCAAGTTCCCTTCCTTTCGAGAAAAAAAAGATTTTGCAAACGTTTTTTATTAAAAATTACATAAGCAATATAGAATGGACTGTGTTTCAATTTCAGACAACAATGCTTTGGAGTTTAAAAAAAAAAAATGGGTGGTGCAAGTTTTAATGATAATTTATTAATTCGTATCAACGGGCTGAAATCCATTACGTCTGTTTCATTTTTAAACCTAATAATGTGATAGTGTTGTAAAACAAATTTCCTTTAGTTTGAAAAAAAAACAATGTTCTGTGAATGTTCTAATTATACCCAAAATTACATAAATTAAAGAAAAAAAATCACGGACGTGCTTGGGTTAAGCTCGGTTTTTAATTTTTTATTCTATTTTATTTTAATTTTTTCAAGTCGAAAATCATGTCCAACACAACTCTAAGTTATGATTTTAATAAGTATTTTCGAGGCGGCAAATGCAATAATACTAACACCATACTCATAATTAACAAAGAAAGATAAAGGGTCACCAATAATAAAAATTGTTTTTATACCATCTTTGGGTACGTGGGCGAGATAGTGGAAACTTCTTCTAAATGTTAATATTGCATCTATCCAAAGATAAAGTATCCAATTTGACTAACTAGTTTAATTTAAATTTTTCGCTAAAGTTGTTACTAATAAATTACTAGATTTACTTAGTTGCCGCGTAGATTTTTTTATATTAAACGAAATTTATTTATTTAACTTTTATCTTAATACGGGCATATTAGGTTGGCTTTACAGTAACCGTAGGACAAAAAATAATAAAAGTTTTTTCCCATTTAAATATTCATTATTTTGCAACAATAATGAGATACAATAATGAAAAAGAGATGTGATATGATAAAATGAAAATTTCTCAAAATAAAATATGAACAATTTGACTTAAATCTTTACTACGCTCAGTAGATATAAGAACATTTTGCGGCCCCCTTTCGCTTAAACCTAACACTAGGGATGGTCTAAACCAGGGCTCTCCAAACTACGGCCCGGCAGTACCATCAATCCGGCCCGCCACACCCTATTCACACTCAACCGTGCCGTGACGAGACAGTGATTCTGGCAGACGTGATCTCACAGTGTTTTCAATTCACCCTGGTCAGTATTTCCCCGTGCCCTGACAGTGCAGTTACAATTATTGCATTGATTCTGGATGAAGAAAAAAAGAAGAAAACGAGAAGAAAAACGGAAGTGGGTTCATCAAGCATGAAAAAGAGAAGAACAGAAGTAGAATTCGCTACAATTTACAAGGAATTAGTTGATGATAGACCAAATTGTGTTAATATTTCAGAATGTCTGAAAATTCGTTTAAACTTACAGGTGAATATGTTGGGAGTTGATAAATAAAAGCAAGATACGCACTGGAAAAAAACAACCACCAAGTTTGTTTAAGGTGAGTGTGGGGTAATATTAAATAAAAGTCGAAAGCGCGCACTAATTCAATTAGTTTTTCATCATCCATGTTTTCGACCAAATATATCAAAATATTGACGCAATTACAGAAAAATACTGCCGTGAAAATCGAAAAATATCGTTAACAAATAATGTGATTATCACGGTACGGCGCGCCGGCGAGAGCACTGTCACTGCCACGTGCCGGTCTAGTGTGAATCAGTTCTTCTTATTCTGTGAAGAATTCTTTTAGTTTCGCCGGGCGGATCACGGCACTGTCACTTCACTGCTGAGTGTGAAATAGGCCTTTAAGGTGCGTATACAGTGGAGCATTCGCCTTCAATGAGCACGCGTTCGCCTTTATTTTGTTCATGTGTGTACCGCCCAGACGAATTATTGCCACCTAGAGGTTTTGCGATTTGAGAGCTATCTGTTAGCGAAGGATGGAGAGGGTACATTAACTATATCCACGTTTAACCTCCGGATGTCAAGTTCCGTGGTCGTGAAAATACTCTACAACACAATTGTGATTGAACTAGTGAATTTAGCAAGCTTATGCTCGCTCAGGGCGCGAATTCGGCGAGCAGTCTAGAAATTATAGATACTGACAGGTAAATTAAAACGGTGGGCCCTTGGAATAAACAGTATGGCCCAAAGGCTGAAAAGTTTGGAGACCCCTGGTTTTTTCAGTAACAGGAACGACCGATACAGGTCCAAAAAAATATCAGTTACAAAATACCTGTTACTTGCCTCAAAGTCAGCGTCTCTCCATATTCGTAATCGTTTAACCTGTTTCACTGATATTTTAGCATACCTATTACTCCCCATATCTGTTACCAATTCAATATCGGCTCTAATCAATAAGTTTACGTTTTCAACTACCTTTTTAATAATATATATATATAATAAATATATGTATGGTTTATTTTTTAAAAAATCTTTCATTTTATTGTTTGTATAAATACAATTTTTCCATAAAACTTTTTTTACTATCCTCAACCATTTTATTCACCAAATACCGGTAGTTAATGAAGATCAAATTTTGTTTTGGCTGATTACAGTTAATAAACATTAATTAAAAACATTAATGAATTATCAACAAGATAATGAAAAATTGGCAAATTATTATTTAAAATGTTAGATGTTTTATTACAGCACACATATTTTTTATTAGATTATGGCTGGCAATAATAATATAATTGCTTATGTATAGATTTAATATTATTCATAGATGTCCATACCTGTTACAAAATAACATGTCCAGTATTTCTAAACCACCACTACCAACCACATTCCCGGGTGACATGCAGATTCATGGTGAGTAGAACCTCCTGAACAATAATCAAAAGAGAAATATCGTTTGCCTAATTTTTGTATACTCAACCACACTCAGCGCATAGTCTATATCTCTTGTCTTACACCACTCTCATTCTCAACAGATATCCGTTTTTGTTAACTTTGATAATAATATGTATTTTTACTGGCAATTAATATAGCAGTGATAAAGGAGCATTAATAGTGAATAAACCCAATTTTGAAATTTTTTTTACTTACACCAGTTTCATTCTCACCGGCTCTTTTTTTTTTTCCTATGCCTCTGAGTCACTAGCTGTAGGAGATAAATTTTCAAGTTAAATAGCTTTAGCCTGCTAACAGACTATGCCCGTTATGTTCTCAATTTTTTTCAGCTTACCATTACCGCTTACGTCATTTGGTTATCGGCCTGTTATTTTTGTTACCGTAAAACGGCGTGACTTTGCACCACTTTTATTGAACTTCATTCTTTGACTGACTATCAATTATGTTTTAAAATGCATATATTAAAATATTTGCTTTAACGAATTAGCTTAAATATTCTGTTGATTCATCGCATAATCTTGGAATTGCAAAATTTACAAAACTTGTAATTGATTTTGTTTAAATACTTTGGTGCAAAGCTAACCGGATACCCATGACTTTGCACCACCATATCTTTCAATTAAAAAAGCATTAGAACGTTCTTTCTGGATCAAAGCCAAAGCTTGATAGTAGTTATGAGATGCAAGGAAGTCATTTCTTGATAGTGTTTGGAGATTAGCCTAGCGATTTTTTTCTCTGTAAGGATTTTGTTAAAAAGGTAAGGAAAACGATTGTAAATTATAATGTTTTCATTGAAATGAGAAAGAAAATTGCACAATTTTTAATGGTTTTTTTGAGGAACAATAGAAAATACAAGATGATACGAACAAAATATTAAATAAAAACATAATAACGACTTAAAAGCATGCCTAAATAACGTAAACAACTATAATTTTGGTAGACAAGGGACCAAACGATAGCTATAAAATAATTGCACACAGATTCTTGGAAAAAAACTTTTGGAAAAAATGCAATCTGCAATAGAAAAAAATTGTTAAAATATAAAGAACACTATGACTTGAAAAAATTTAAACCTATAACTAGGCAACATTCTTACAGCATTCGTCAATATACTTGCACATAGATGGCAAAAACTTTATTAACGGGAAGCAAAACGTTATATAATATGGATTTAAACCAGCCTATTAACTCCTTAACTTTAAAATATCCTCGTTTAATAATTTCTTAAGGAGGCAATACTGCCTGAGACTTCTTCCCACAGGGAGGTCACCTTGAGCCGAAATATACTTGGTGCAAAGTCATACCTAATTCGAATAAAAAAGGGATTCTATTTTATTTTTCAAATACCATCACTTTTGGCAAATATTTGAGCAAAGAATATCATTATTTAAATTACAATAATTACAGAATAAATAATGCATAACTTAATCGATTTGAGAAATATTTAGTTGTTGAAAGCACGATTTTACCCCAACAAAGGAATCACACCTGTTGAAATATTACAATCAACTGTTATAAAAACATGAGATGTAACTAGGATCAGCGCGAAAAAAAATCCTCAACAACTGAAACTTTTTTAGTGAGCTCGGTGCCAAGTTAACTCACTGGGTGCAAATTCAGGCCGTTTTACGGTACTTCTATCATTTTCTTCATTATAGCCCTGAAGAAGATCTGCAAGGCAGTGTCGAAACGATGGCATCACAAAGTACTTCTACTTGGACGTGGTGTTTGACTGCATCCCTGATTATATTTTTCTCCATTCATCTTAACAGTCAACTATAGATACTAAAAGCTGGAGATATCCTAGTAAGAATATCGTTGCCTGCCGCCCAGGTAACTTCTGCTTCTTAGGGTAGCTCTCACTTGGTACATTAGTATGTCATGACCGGAAATTTCCATACAAAAAGGAAAACCCCATCCTTGAGGACACCACTGGTCCTCCTCAAAGAAATATTTACAAAAAGTGCTAATTTTACATGTTCTTTTTAATATACTTTTTTGAAACAAGAGAAGATAGATAGCAGGATCTCATCAGTACTTAAAGTGCCCTTCCCGTTGCTGTTGATGGACCTACTTTTTGCAAAAGAGTGTTTCCGGGCACATCTAATACATCTTTAGGTCGTGGCTAAAAGAAGAACCAGCAGGATCTTTTGGATTTAAAAATATTACTCTATACGTGTTGTTGTTTTCCCACAAATATACCTTAGCTGCCAAGAGTTTTCATAACCGACTGTCACAAAACCTAAAAAGTTGTTCTAAATGAATACTTCAATATGTTTCAAATCAGTTAGTGCTATTTGGCACACAGTTGTTACACACTGGAGGTATTCATCTTGGCTCAAATAATAATTTTATATTCTGAGAATGGTAGAAACTTTTTGCTAAACTAAGCCGAGGAAGTAACAATTTTTTAGCCTCTTCATAATCTTCTGTTGTACACAACTCATATTCAATTGCTTCTAAGTATATATATATATATATATATATATATATATATATTTTTTTTTTTTTTTTTTTTTTTTTTTTTTTTTTTTTTTTTTTTTTTTTTTTTTTTTTTTTTTTTTTTTTTTGTTTAAGAAAAAAAATTTATTCTGGGACAAAGTCCCTTAAGAATACTTTAAATAATACAAAGTAAGATCATAACTGGCCGAGAGGCTGTTAAAAATGAAACAACATAGGTAAAATTAAATACAAATATGTATGAACAAAATACAGATAAAAACTAGAAAAGAAAAAACTATTAATAAAAAGAAGTGAATAAATAAATGTACAAATAAGAGGTTAATATTGTAAACAAAATTGCAGAAGAGAAAAAAAAAACAAACAGAAACTTAAAGAAAAATAAAAGATAGAAAATCAAAAATTAGCATTACAAGAAATCAAAACATTATCATAGTCAAACTATAATTTTGGCTAATGTTTTATGTCTGACGGTCTTAGTAAATAAAATTAGACGATTACATACATAATACATACCTCCTTATAATTAGAGAGCGTCGGGTTGGAGGGAAAGAGATGGTGAAAGAGTAGTGTTTTCGAGGGAAGAAGCATTGCGGATACAGGGGAGGGGGGGGAGGGAATTCCAAAGAGTAGAGGATCGGACAAGGAAGGAACGTTGGAATGCAGTACTTCTGTAGGATAAGTATAGAGATCGGAAAGACGAGATCTTGTATGCAGTGATTTGATAGCAGACTTGAATTTCAGGTTACTGTAAATAAAGAGAGGGTGACGGGTGTTGGAATAGGTAGGAGCCTAGGAAGTACTTTCTGCGGAAGGAGGGGAAAAGCCAATTTAAATCCGTGTAGAGATGCGAAAACATGGGAAAAAACGTCTCGATGTTCCGAAGACAAACCTGATGAAGCAATTCATGATGCGTTTTAATCTGTCTTCAAGAACCGGTCGAGAGCCCGCCATATCTCACGCAACCATAGTCAAATTGGGGGAAGATGAGGGAGGATACTAGAAGTTTGCGTGTGGGTAGGGGAAGGAGGTGATGGGAGCGGTGAAATAGTTTTAGGATACCGTTTACCTTCGGGAGATTTGTGCACTATGGAATTTCCAGGAGATATTTTTATTTTTTTTTATATATATATTATATATATATTCTTAGTTATAAAATCATTAAGTTGTCGTGGTTTTAAAATCTGTTGATCATATGGTCTTAGTAGGCTGGCTGCTAACAGCTAACCGCTTAGCAATCCCACCAAGACCATCACGTGCACTTTTACCTTAAGATGTTGCGAATAACTGTCACTCTCCAGCCTCAACTTTCAAAACCTTCTTTGTGCCAACATAAATTATACAAGTTTTTCCTATTCTTATATTGAGCGGGCGCTAACATCAAAGAAGTGAGTGATTTTTTTACGAGGAAAAGGCAGTTCTTTTTTCAGATTTAGAGATTTTTTTCTGGAAAACATAAAGACATCTTGAAAATAGTGAAGGTGTGGAATGGGATATCAATCAGGTTTAGTAACTGAGTTTAGCCTGCGGTAATTGCCACACGGACCCAGGAGCCATCTTTTTTTTTTTTTGGTACGAGATGAGAGAACTAGCCCAACTGCTTTTTGGATGGTATACAAATCCCCATGGCAAAAGAAGCCCTCACATCTTCTGCGGGAGATGTCATTGGCGGGAACAAATCTAAATGACGAATTCCTTCGTTCCATATTTTTAGATCGTTTACCGCACTCTGCATAATCCATTCTGGCGGCAAGTCAAGAGACCTTAGACAACCTGGCGATCATGGCAAATCGAATTTTAGAGATTACTTCAACTTACTCTGCCTCTTCTACCTCTAATAATTCAGAGATAGTAAATTCAGACAAGTTCTCTCGATAATCTGCTCGCTCAATTAGAATCCCTTGTTGCTAATTTGCCTGTACAAATTTCCCAACTGTCTAGCCAAGGCAGATCTGGATTTCGTTCAACTTCTTTCCGCATCCTCGACGACGTTCTCGGTCAGGTAAAAAATTTCCAGTTTGTTGTAGCACTATAAATATGGTGACAGGGCACGAAAATGTGACAAACCTTGCGATTTCGCTTTACCAAAACATTCGGGGGAAACGCCAACGAGTCCTATTAGAAGCGGCAGGATGTGACTCGAAGCCAAAGTGTCGCCTATTTTTTAAGAGACATTGCCTCCAAATTCTTTTGAACAATGACTGCAAAAAGATAGAAAAAACATAATTTTTGAACCTTAAACTCAACCATGCACAGAACTTAATGTAATAAACTTTATATGATCAAATATAATAAATTGATACTATATATATATATATACAGGGTGTCCCACAAATGTTGTGTCAGGTTAATAAAACCCAGAGTCTATGGAATTTCAATGCGATAATCAGAGATCTTATATTGCGTCATATAAGTTACCTTTTGAAGATATTCAACTCTTCCAGAATTTCTCCAGTATTGCTGGAATGGCTCCAGTACTGGAAATTTCACCATAAGTGAATGGTTTTTCTGACGGATTCTGATGGTGAGTCGAATTCTAAAACTGTTTGGTATCGGTTTACTTTTTTCAATCAGATGCACCTCTACGTTGATAACAGCCTAATTCTCTTATTTGAAAGGAACCCTGGAACTCCTGGTTTGTTAGATGACAGGTTAATTATGGATTCTGAAGGAAATTTAATTTTATTAATTAAGTAAATATTACATTATTTGAAAATGCAATTGGTTAATAATTTGTTTATTTTACATAAAAATACTATTTTATTGTGTTCAAAGTGACGGCCTTCTTCATTTATGCATAACAAAAGTCTAGAACGGAAGTCTCGCTGAGCTTGCTGTATTTCTTCCGGTGGAATGGAAAGATTCGCATTTTGTATTTCTGCCCTCATTACATCTACTGTCGACGGTCTATTCATGTAGACAAGATCTTTCAATCTTCCCCAAATGAAATAATCTAAAATTGTAAAGTCCGAGATCTTGCTGGCCAATTAATATGCAGACCCCTTTCAATGCATCTATTGGGAAAACATGTGTTTTTACAACGTTCCTAGCTCTAATGGAATAGTGAGCCAGACAACCATCCTGTTGGAACCACATCACCATACGTTTTTTCAAGCGGCACACCTCTTCCAGTAAAATTGGAAGATCTTGTTCAATCAACTTCGAATAGCTGATGGAATTTAATGATTTTTCGAAGAAATGTGGTCCATGATCTGGTCCCCTATAATGCCGCACCAGACTTCACTTTCCACCTGTGTTGCTGGTCCACGTTGTAACATTCAGTGAGAATTTTCTCTGGACCAATAATGTGCTTTGGTGCATGTTCATCAGCCAGTTCTACAAAAGATAGCTTCATCTGTCCAAAGCACATTAGAAAAGAAATTAGGATTTTCAGCTATAATTGTATGTGTCCAATGGCAAAACCTTAATCGCTGGTCAAGTCACTTTCGAACAATGCTTGGTGCACTGAAATATGGTAAGGTCTGAATTTTTCTTTTTTTTAAGCCTATGTACCTTTCCCGTATGTCATTTTCCCTACCAATATCCCTTACACTCATCTAAGGATCTCTTCAACAAAAGCTAATACTACATCTGTATTAGCATTATTGAAACTCAATGAGGACATTTCTGGGGCTTGTCGTCTTTATGGCAGGGCAGCTATATGTACATTAAACCACCACTTGTTACAGTTTTATACTCACAGTAAGGACCCTGACGAGGCTTCTCACCTGTATGACGAAACATAATATGCGTTTTTACAGAAGCAATTTTAATTACTTTATAGTCACAATGAGGACATTTATGAGGCTTGTCGTCTGTATGGCGGGCTGCTATAATGTCGTTTTAATGACTACTTGCTCCTGTTTTTTTAAACTCACAGCAAGGACAACTGATGAGGCTTGTCGTCTGTATGGCGGGCTGCTATCATGTGCATTTAAACCACCACTTGTTACAGTTTCATACTACTCACAGTAATGGACACTGACGAGGCTTCTCACCTGTATGGCGAGACATAATATGATTTTTTTAAGGAATTTTTTTCTTACTGTTTTATAGTTACAATGAGAAATTTATGAGGCTTGTCGTCTGTATGGCGGACTGCTATATGTCGTTTTAATTCACCACTTAATCCTGGTTTTAAACTCACAGCAAGGACACTGATGAGTCTTGCCCTCTGAATGGCGGGCAGCTATATGTGTATTTAATAGCCACTTGATGCAGATTTTAAACTCACAGCAAGGACAATGATGAGGCTTGTCATCTGTATGGTGGGCTGCTATATGTCGTTTTAAATTACCAACTTGTTCCTGTTTTAAGCTCACAGCAAGGACACTGATGAGGCTTGTCTTCTGTATGGCGGTTGCTAAGATGTTTTTTTGAAAGTATTACTTATTACAGTTTTAAACTCACAGCAAGGACACTGATGAGGCTTCTCACCTGTATGCGAGACATAATATGATTTTTTAAAGAATTATTTCTTACTGTTTTATAGTCACAATGAGGAAATTTAATGAGGCTTGTCGTCTGTATGGTGGGCTGCTATATGTTTATTTAAATTACCACTTGTTACAGTTTTAAACTCACAATAAGAACATTGATGAGGCTTCTCACCTGTGTGAGAGGACTTTATATGATTTTTTAATGTAATAGTTTCTTACTGCTTTATAGTCACAGTGGGGACACTGAATAGGCTTCTCACCTGTATGACGGGCCATAATATGTGTTTTTAACAGAAGCAATTTTTTATTGCTTTATAGTCACAATGAGGACATTTATGGGCTTTGTCTTCTGTATGGCGGCTGCCTATATGTCGTGGTTTAAAATACCACTTGTTACAAGTTTTTAAACTCACAGCAAGAACACTGATAAGGCTTCTCACCTGTATGACGAGACATAATAAGTGTTTTACAGAAGCAATTAGAATTGCTTTATAGTCACAATGAGGACATTTATGAGGCTTTTCGTCTGTGTTGCGGGCTGTTATATGTTGTTTTAAAATCACCCATTTGTTACTGTTTTTTTAACTCACAATAAGGACATTGATGAGGCTTTTTTCATTGGTATGAGGACCCACTACAAAAAAAAATGTATTTTCAAACTAAGTGCTCTTGCCTGTTCTATTGCCACAATGAGGACCATTGGATGAGGCTTCGTAACTTGTGAGAAAGAGTTGTCCCATCAGGATTGTCTAAAGAATCCTCAAAAGATTAAAAACAATAAATCGTTAATATAATCAATGCTTTTTTCATAGTCTTTGAATAGAATTACAACTATTTCTAAGATCATTTTATTCAGTGTCGTATATAAGATTTGAATGAAATTTCAAACAATGTTAGGATAGGGGGATAGGGTAGCAGATGGGAGGGGTGTGACTCCTGCTTTGACAAACAAAATGGTCCGAGAACTTCTTAACTTTCCAAACCTTATTAATTGTCCCCACCAGCTCTTTATTGAATAATTTTTATTTAACCTCCTTCCTTGCTGGCTAGGAGGGTGGGGGTTAGGGAAATAACTACTCAGAATTAACTCAATTTTCTTGACTACTGATGTTTTAATACTGTGACAATTAGACTTTTAAACGCCAACAATAACATTGTAATTTTGTACATATAAAGAAATTTGAATTAGAAATTAATGTATCAAATGAAAAACTATGAAGAAAAGACTTTGATGATGATCCTCTACTATTATGAGGATTTTCAAAATGAAAATTTATGCACAATAGTAAATATTAGAATTAGCGACAACTTTTTCCTGACTTTGGCAAATATACTGTCAATTTCTGACTTCTTCCCAACCACACGATATCCCTGATATATCTCAAAACTTCCTGAGCGGTAGACACCTGATAATTCCATTCTATGGCAGTCAGGTTTAAAACATGAGATCTTTGGTTTATCATTGCTGCTACAGTAACAACCTTTTTATCCCAACCAGGCCTTGTCCTTTATAGCATACAAATCTTGCATAGTACAGGAATGAACCATTGAGCCCATATACACCAACTGCATCCTAAATCTAGCATTGACACCAAATAATAATAGCTGAGTGTAGAGTATTTAAGAAGGCAAAATGAATAATAGAATAGAATAGAATAGAAAAAAAAAATTTTATTCTGGGACAAAGTCCCTTAAGAATAATAGTTAAATGACAGACCATAAGTTATGTACTCTATATTCTCCTTTATTTCACCACCCTAATTCAACAATTACCATATCGCTCACTAAATGGATGTTATAAATTATTAATGGATGTCAAAATTAATAATTATAACAAAAAAAGCAATAGTAATTTTGCTATAGAAAAATAATTATAAATCAAAATGAACTCGGAATAAAAATAATGAAAAAAAACTAAAACTGAAAGTGCAGTGGCAAGTCCATTTCTCACTGCCGCTTTGATTATCACACCAGCTGATAATGTGTAACCTCCACAGTATAGAACTAGTCACCACACTATCTCCTCCCAGTGTCAACAATGTACATAGCAAATAGGAAAATTAACATTTCAGCCACTTCTTGTCACACTAGGAGATACATAAGCGGAGGGCTTCGGCTTCATGTTGCTTTGAGCTGTTCACGTAACCTCTGAGTTGCCGCTGGATGCAGAAGGTTACTGGGAATCTAAGAATAAAAGATTACTACTTTTAGGCATTACCTCTTCTTGTGATGATTCCTCTTTCAAGCTAAAGCCTGGCTTTAAATTATATATGAAGAGGAAGTATTCTGCCTTGGGAAAAACCATCTTCATCAAAACGATTTTTCTTCACGAGCTATAACCATGAAAATGGATTCTGCTGAGATCGAGGGAGTAGGTTATAGCCTCAGGCCAGCTCATAAACCTATACTAGTATATAAAAAGATAAGCCATTTTCGTTTGTGATCACTAACCACAAAAACTACTGAACCAATCTGTACCAAATTTTTGACCACATATCTTTATAGTTGAGGAAGGATTAGCAATAAAAAATCAATCATAATTGCCCGATAAGTGGCGAATGCCATTCTACATAAAAGGTTACAATTGAACTGTGTTTAAATAGAGCTTGGAATTGATAATAAAATTTACTTATTTACAATTAAATTATTAAAATGAGAGCGGACTAAGCCACCATGGAGACGCTAGTCAATCTGTAATTTTGGAGGTAAGAATATCCTTGTGAGGTTGGCAGAGGTCCCACAATGTCCATATTAATAACAGAAATTTCGCTTTATATAGGTAAAAAAGATCCACTTTGATTTGATGTCTGGCATGTTATCTTGCAGGGTTGACAAACTAAACAGGTTTTAGCCCATAATGCTACGTCGGTTTTAAAGATGGCCAACAGAAATGATCTTGTACTAACTGAAACATATAGAGGAGGAAGGAAGATGCAGGAATAGAGGAAACGAGTAATAGAGAGGGAAATAGGTCCCGACCTCTCTGCGAATCAAGCAAGCCTAGGGTACTTAGGCTTACTTAGTACCACCCTACCCCACTGTGAGCATGATTCCAATTATCCTTATCTCTACCAAAGCCTACTGTCACCTTTAAGTGGTGCCCCCTGGAGAATCCGACGGGATTTGGAAATGACAGAGGCGGGACCATGGCAACTGCCAAGATCCTTTTAAAATCCCAAGCTAGGTGGATGAGGGAGCTAGAGTTGATAGAATGATCAATACAATTAGGATTGATGAATTAATTGCCACTTCTATTGGGATTATTTTATTAGAAAACTAGTTTAAAATGCAAAACATTCATCTTCATTCTAAAACATACAAATTTTTTCAAAACATCAGTACTTTGTTACATGGATTATATATGTAATGTTGGCTAACACCTAACATATGGGCTACTATGTGATTATAACAGTGCAACTATAACCTTGTGTTAATTGTTAATAACTGTTTCTCTTACTTTGAAAGACTAACGTGTAATTTAATTCTGTTATACAGGTAGATTACTTTATTTGTTTATAATGTATTTTCTTTTTTCCAATATTTGACTTTAATTATGCTTTTGCTTTTATACAGAGAATAAAATCACGTTTATATAAAACCACATTAGATATATACTGAAGTTTATACTTTAGTGTGAACTATAGTATTTTATATTTACTTTTATATATATTATATTTTTTGTCACGCCGCTAGCTATAGTTCTAATTTTTGTATTAATGGTTAATTGTTCTGTTATTATTATTTTCAGTATATTATTATTATTAGTTCTAGGAATTGTTAAGTTCGGTTTGTGTTAAGTGCTGTATAAAGTGTGTTAAGAGCCAAGTTAAGTGAGCCCGGCAACACTGAGTGCTGTAAAAATATTTAGTAACTTGGCAACACTCAGTGCCATAAAAACCAAATTATAAACCTCCAATTTAGGTTAATCTAATTATATAAGGTTTGTTTTTTTGTATTTTTTTGTGATTAAAACTGTGAAAAAAAATATTAATGAGTTTTTGAGTCCACTTATTCAGTGTGTTAAATGTTAAAAAATTACAATTTATAAAAAAAGTCTGTAGCAAATAGTCACCACTAACGGACTATCCATTGTTGCCGAAACCCAGGAATTTTTTTATTTTTAAGGAACCTGTAAGCATTACAATTCATTTTTTGTATCTGCACAATTTAAAAAATAATAAAAAATGGCCGATGACGAAAATAAAAAGGTATTGGACATATATAGGTATCTGTTACCTAGTATAATTAATGTTATGCCTGAAGTTGAAAATCATTGAGCGAAGCCAGGAATAGAATAAGTCTCGCATATAATAAAACTAAAACGGCTTCTCGATTGATACAAAATATGCTCTCAGAAATACCTGTTTCACCTTATAATCCTGATACACTTTGTAAGACAGTACATCACAAATAATCAAGCAGTTTTAACACTTGACCAATTATTTACATTTCTGCGATCTGAATTGAATGCCCGCATCTTCTACCCAGTTTCAGAGCCACCAGATCCACAGCCGTCTTCTTAGCCCTACTCAAGTGAAATAAAGATTGCCTGAAAACCCAAGAAAAATCGTTTCAAGCATATCACTATAGCGCTGCTATAGTACATCAAAACATTGATAACTCATGATCGAAAATCACACATCCTGTACCATCACAGAATGCATTATTCAGCTGCTACAGATGCAAACAATCACATTTATTATACTTTTGTCCAGATGACTTCCTCCGCCTTTAGCTATGGACAAATTAAACTTAATCAATGCAGTTCAATTATGCCTAAACTGTTTGTCCCACCACACTTCCTACACGAAGCCACCGTGGAAAAGGGACATGTACCAACACCTGCCAATTCCTGCGAACCTGGTCAACATGAGCTCAGAGAAGATTTCATCAAGAACGCAGAGAGGATCAACTACACGAAACGCCTTTCCATTCTCCTTCCTATTTTTATATTCTCTTACTTTGACCAAAAGAGAACAAGCCATGTACACTAACTGCCTCATAAATCTAGCATTGACACCAAATCAATATTAATTACAAAATACATAGTGCATATATGGAGTCTGGCTCTAACTTCTGTAGTGTCCACATCGTTACGTAAAAATCTTAAATAAGTGTTGCTAATAGTGCTCAGTTTTTTAGTGAAACTTAACAATATTTATATTTAAATAACCACTTTTTTTCGATGTGAAGTGTAAAGGAGTGAGTAATTAAAATTATATTATAACATTGTATAATTTAGAGCTGGTAATAAGCGTCCTATTAGAGGCAATCCCATATCAGCTAATAGGATTAACAACGAGAATTCTTTTATTTAGGTATAAGCTCTCAATATACTTAAATTTATTTAATTTTTAATTTTCATTTCTCTAAAAATGGCTGTTTGTCCAGTTTGCACGATCATGATAAGCCGTGATGACGAAAATAAAATTATTTGCTGGTTGCGTAACAAAATTTTTGACATTAAATGTTCCAGCATCAGTGCTAGCGAAATAGATAAATTAAATACGTCGAAAAAAATTGGCACTGTCAAAAGTGCGAATAAAGTAAAAAAAAGTGTCCCGGCAGGTGACAGGCCTACCAACCCCACATCTACTCATCAAGGCTCTACCACCATGATTTTAGGCGCCCTCGTATATCTAAAGCTTGATATCGAGGGAATAAAATCCAACTTTCATTGCCGAGGTAAAAAACGAAATGAAAGAAGTAAAATCATCCCTCGATAAACAGGGCCAAATTAGTTTCAAAAACTCAGAAAATATATCGAAAATGAAACCTCCTTGGAGTCACAAACAAAATTCTTCGATCGAAGACCTGTTAAGAGAAAATACTCTTCTTAAGGAAAGAGTGTCTGAGCTCGAGGACCTGCTAAATAAGTAGAGCAAGATCAACTTTGTAGATCGGCCGAGAGCCGGGGGGTCCCGGTTCGCCCAGGATTAACCACGGCAGCTCTAATTACGAACATAGGCGCTGGCCTGTGTCTAAAGCTCACTCCCGAAGATATTGACACCGTGGAACGGAGAAGACCTAGAAAAGATGACCCACGTCCTGATTCGACTCAGAAAGTGAGAAGGGACTTCTAGACGCGTGATATTGGTTGGCAGGAGAATGACTGCCACCATATCTATCTCAGCGAGGAGATGACTCCTAACAATAGGCATCTCTATTGGATGGCAAAACAAAAGAAAGCTGCAGGAAAATTGAAGTATGTTTGGTTTTCTGGCGGCAGAGTACGCTGCAGGTGGGAGGATGGTCATCCTGTCATTTTTATTAACGTAGCTAAGACTCTTGAAGTCTTCACCTGAAGCATCCACTCCTGTTACCTCATACCTGGCTCTGACATCTGGCTCTCCTCTCGGTCTATCGCATCACTCAAATTCCTCAATAGAAAAACACTTCGTTCATTGATTATTTTATTTTCTTTATTACTCATTTTAATGTGTGTACAACTTATTACATCATGTTTACTTTTCTCGTTTATTTCTTCGTTACTCTTCTGTATTCTTGTTCGTTTCTTTTTTCACATTCATTACTTAATTATTCCTAGTTAATTTCTCTTTACTGCCATTATTTCTTACTTTCTACTTTTTCATACCATGGTATTGCTTAGTGTCTTCTGAATCCGCTATTTCTTTCTTCCTTTCTCTTTTCCAGCATCCTTGCCATGACTACCGTCCTAACTGTCTGTCATGTTTACTAACGCCCAATCCCTCCCTGCTCACTTTAACTAATTCCATCAATACTTCTCTGATAATTTTTATCATATCACTGCAATATATGAAACCTTGCTTAGGCCTTCAATTCCTTTCCTCAGTGTCTCCCTTCCTAACCACCATCTGTTGCGTCATGATCATACTAACCGCACTGGCGGAGGTGTTTTGTATATTTGCACATAATAATTTCCGAACCAAAGTCCTAAGCCTATCCCCTTATTCTAAAAAATCCCACATTGAATTCCTGTTTGCCGAAATAACCATGCATTCTCAAACTATCCTAGTTGTAGTAGTTTACCGCCCTCCCAACGTTCCTTTTGACTCCCACTTCGAAACCACTCTTTTTAACATTGTTCCTCTCTACTCACATGTTATTATTGCTGGAGATTTCAATACCAATCTCATCTCCGATTCCTCTGACAAGTCTTATTCTCCTCAACCTACATGTGGTACCATTCTCTCCTACCCACCACACATTTACATCTAATACATGGCTTGATCTCCTAATAGTTGATTCTCCTAAAAACCTTATTTTCTCTTACCAGTTACCAATCACGTTTCCTTCTAATCACGATTTAGTATCCCTGACATACAATATCTAAACTCCAACATTCATCCCAAAAACCGTTTCCTATCGCAATCTTGATTCCTTAACATTTTCCTCAATCCAAAAATGATATTGACGCTCTGGACTGGGACTCTATATATTCCTCCCACACTATCAACAACATGGTTGTGACATCCTCACACCCTATCTCTTATCCATCCTCGACTCACATGCCCTACTAAAAACCATCCACCAGCACCCTGGATCACAGAAAATCAAAAACCTACAAAAGAGACGAGAGGCCGCCCGAAGACGTTTCCGACAGACTAGACTTCAGGACGACTACGCTCTGTTTAAATCCCTTCGGAATCAGACACAAACTGCCATTCGAAAAGCTAAATCACTATATTTCATGAAGCCCTCTTTAGTGCCTGTGATCCAAAATCAAGATGGAAAATTCTATCAAAACGTTCCTTTAGTATATCCTCCAATGTCCCGCTTTTCATTCTCTTTTACTTAACGAAATGAATTCCTTTTTCGCTACCTCATCATCAAGCTCCTCATCTCTTCCCGCCAGCTACGCTCCAAACGGTCCTCCTTTTAACTCCTCCAATTTTTATTTTTCCTATATCACACCCTCAGACCTCATTGATGCCATTTTCCAATGTAAAACACAAGCTATTGGACATGAATGTATTCCACTAAAATTAATCAAATTATGCCTTCCTACTATCCTTCCAGTCCTACATATCTATAATTATTCTTTGCAAAATTCCACCTTTCCTGGAAGAAAGCTAAAATACAACCCTTACAAAAGAAATCTAACCAATCTTCATTTAACTCTGCACGTCCAAATAGGTTTGATCACTGTAATGTAAATGAGTCTTTTGTAAGTAGTCGGAAGCTTTGAACGTTTGTCTAGTAAATGTTGAAAAAGTCAAATATATCAAGCAGTTTTTTTGTCGTTTTAGTCTTGTTTGAGGATTCAAAGTAAGACGTTTGTCCTGATGGAGTCCTATGTAGTGAATCTATTCAACTGATTCACTCCAAGGGGACGTTTGGAGTTGTAACACACAGATTTGAATGCCGATTTTTGTGTGTGTAGTAGGTACCTATAATAGTGAAAAACTAGAGCCGAGAAAAAAAAAATAAAATATGACGTTTTATATTTTTTCTCAGTTACAGTCATGATAGAGAAATGATTCTTTCGTGTTTAATTGCAGTATGTATCGTATTTGATATAAAAATACATTCGTTATGCTGAAGACCTGGCTTTAGGGTGCTCAAAACACCAAAAAAAAAAGACAAATTAAAGGAAATCCGCTGTAAATCAGTGGAATTTTTTTTTTCAGAACAACTGACCTCAAATCTCGATTTGACGCACCATAAAACCCTTAAATGTGAATTTTTTTTAAAAAATTAAAAAATATTGGTTTTTTACTCCTTTCGGGGAGGTTAAAATTTTGAAGTTGAGATTTCATCTACAATTCTAAACGGCCCTAAAACTGCTCAACTGCTGCGTTCAACCAATTACAATACCAATAGCATCACTAGAAATCAGCATACATTCTGCTTTTTTATCCATGCATATAACATTGGGTTTACTTCAGATTTTAGTGGTGAAAATAATGATTACAAAAATAAAAATAATAAATTTATTTTAATTTATAAATTTCAACAAAAAATTGATTTTAGAAAAATGTTTAAACTTGTTTAAGTCGAAACCCATTTTAATTAAAAATGTCAATACTGAAAAATAACTTAAGATCGAAATGGTCTGCGACCACTTGCGGCCTTGGAGAATATTTGGAATTAAAGATTTGTTTTGCGTATTTATAGATTTGCAGAACTCCTTTCCCTCACATTATAATCCTTTTTTTACCCCTTTTGTTTAGTCTGTTTATATCTTTTTAGTGTTTTCACTTCAGCAGTAATCCCATTGGGTTATTTTACCTACATATTTGTCAGCTAGGATACTAATGGGATCATTTGGGCCAAAAAAAAAGCGGCTTCGTCAGAAAGTGTCCGAAAACTTTTGGTAATTTTAAATGCCATTAAAAATTGATTTTTGAAAAATGTTTATATTGTTTAAGTCGAAACCCATTTTAATTTAAAGTATCGATTATAAAAAGTAACTCAAGATCGAAATGGTCTGCGACCACTTGCGACCTTGGAGAATATTTAATTTTACTTTGATAATTCAACTTGTACAAAAAAAGTAGTCCAAATTGCTACAACAAATGGACTTCACAAATGTTATCCACAGGTATTTACCAATAAAAATGTTTATATTTGATATCGGAATAGGTCTGAATGCTGACACTGACATGACGAATTTGATCGAATGGATCCAACGATAAAATTTCGATAACCACAGTGTAGGAGCCTGTGGGCTATAATTGATTACTTCTATTAAATAACTAAATAGTTCCTTTTTTGGTTAGGGACAATATTAAAATAATAATTACCTATCAGGTTTTCTGACAAACCGCAAATTGTTTATTTTTTTAGTAAATCCGATCAACGAAAAAGGAATAAAACACGTATAACTCACATAACGGTAAACTGATTGATTTGCAGATTTTGAATTCGATAGAGCACATCAAAAATCATAGAAAATAATATCCCTTGAATCAAAACACGAAAAAACGAAAATTAGATTTTTTTTTTTTTTTTTAGACACTCTATAGGTTACCAGAGCAAAGTCCTGAATTATGGGAAAAAAACTGACTTTAGATTTCGAATTCTACACCTTTGAAAACATAGTCATATGAAATTTGAAGTCAATGCAATAATTTTTAGAGGCTCAAAATGCGATGTCCAGAAAAAAAACATAGTTTCGTCCCACTGTGCGACGTTTCCTCTCAAAGGTTATTTGGTAGGATTTGTTTGAATTTATTTTGTTTCTCCAATTTCAACACAATTCTCAAAGGTTGGAAAACATGGGGTTGTAGTGACAGGGATACAATGGAGGGATGATTAGTTACTGATAACAGACATGTCATTAGCGTAGGTAATGAGAACGCTGTTAAGGAATGTGCTCGGAATATCACCTTTATACAACGTGTAGAGAAAAGGACCTAGTATATTACCTATATAATGTGCCAAATTCGGTCTAAGCTCTGTAAGTTTGTATTCAATGTTTAGATATATCTTTTTTTTCGATGCAACAAAGCGGCAAGTGTCATTTTTATTAAACATTTCAAATTATTTATATTTTTTCCAACGACCTGGTTACTCTGGAATATTCAGGGGCAGTGAGAGCCAAACCGGGCCCATGGGCAATGTATTGCCCAGGCATCCTAATTACTCCACTCCAACAATGGACTCCTTAGCCCAGGGATTCTCCTCAGGGATTTTGGCCTCTGTCAAGCATTAGTAGGTGCTAATATCCCTTTATTCAAACTTCAGTCACCATCTTTCTAAACATTTTTAACACTTACACTCAGAAAATAATAGCGGACGAAAGCACTCTGAGAAAAAAATATTTAGAAGTTGTTTTAACTTCACAATTATGAAAATTCGAGAAGAAATTGTAGATCATTACGCCATGATCAATGAAACTACCAACGAAAGAGGCCCTTTGTGTAAACAATTGTAATACAGTGGAGTCTAACTATACGAAAGTGAGGGGGGACAGAAAATGTTTCGTATAAGTGAAGACTTCTTATAATATAACTAAATAGTACTAGGTTTCCTGTCTATTTTAAAATAAAAGGAATTCTTTATAAAAAAAAACACCATCACAATTTTATTGTTTGTTCATATTTTGTTGTTAGATAACGTTGTACATTATTATATTTTAAAGTTTCATATTACATGTATTATGTATTTTTTAAAATCTTTACATATTATGTCTGTATGTATATGTATACTTAAACAAAAAATAATTAAAATAAATTTAAATAAAAAGCAAGATAATTGATTCGTCGACATATTCTTCCACAATCGCATGCTACAAAAATTTTCCTTTTGCGTTCATAGATATAGAACGTTCTTTTCTTTGCCAAAGAACATTTTAAGTGACAGGCGGCATAATTTACTGAGGAATATTTTGAAATTTATAATGTCGTACATTTTCACGAAACTTTTAAAAACTAATTTATTTTCAAAAACATTTAATTATATTTTTTTCCACGTAATAGGGAATTTTAATAAAGATATTTTATATTTCTTTTAATTAGCAATTTTTTTTCATTTCCTTTATTTTCCAAATTTGAAATTATTTTAGATTGAATTAACTCTAAAACTAAACGTTTGTTGAAACGTCCTTAAGTTTATTCAAGGCTCGTTGTTTCGCATATTTGTGTAAATAAAGGATTGCTGTATGTTTTAAGTTTTTAAATTCACGTTATGTGTTTTTTATTGCACGATTTTACATATTTTGAGTTTTATACTGCACGATTTTACATATTTTGAGTTTTTTTACTGCACATTTTTTGGTTTTTACTGCACAAAAAATCCGGTCTCTACTGATGACCATCTATCAATTAGGAGTTATTTTAAAATATAATAATACATATTATAAATAAAATAGTTATTATTATAAAACATATACTAGTAGCGGCAGCAATGCTCAATGACAATTTGCTTAGTAGCTAGTGTTTCTTAGTTCTTCGCCATTCCATTCGTTAAGGAGGATGAATAATCGGAGAGATTAAGAAAGGCGGATTACGAGAGAAGAGGCACATCATCATCACCTTCACAGCCTATTCTGTACCTTCCTCATCATAGCCATTTAGCACCTGTCAGCCGGCTAATGTCCCGACTCTCCGCCCGTAACCGACACCTTTACATCCCCCTACATTCTTCTCTCTAGGAAAGAATAATAGTCGAAGGATGGTTTGATTTAACGCTTGGGGTAACTTTATTTTTCTTTGTTCCATTCTTTGTAAAAAAATAAATAAAATAAATAAATACTTCAAAATACTAGATAAAAAAAAAAAACATTTCAAATTAATGAACTGTATTGAACCTTAATTTTCGAGGGTTTCTGAAGCCGCTGAATCCAAAATCTCACCAGTAACAGTTTTAAGCCCCAAAGTGGCGAATCAAAAGCCAAATTAAGTGTTTATTTGTCGCCGAAGAATAGTGAGAGCCTGCGCCATTCATATGGCAAGTTGAGGACTAACAGCGTTCCACGACATTCTAGATTACCTTGGGGAGTACAACCTTACCTCGGGACACGACCGGATGATTGCTTTCGAATAATGCGGAGGAGCACCATGTTGTTGGAAGATCATATTTTTGCCGTACTTCAGGTGGAATATCGTGATGGAGTTGTGGTAGGATATTTTGTAACAAATTCTAGTAACTCTCACCATTCAATCTGTCGGGAAAACTATGATTTTCCAACACTATTCGAAAGCAGGAAAAAAAAATGAATAAACCAATGATACCCTACATGAATAGGTAGAAATGCCTTCCTCTGTAAAAACAGACTCATCTGTCCAAAAAATCACCCAAAAAGCAGTATTCTTCAACATCAACTGCATTTAGAAGCCAACGGTAAAATTAAGGTCTATGTTCATTATCATTGGTTTTATTGGTTTAAAATCTAATAAAATAAATCCTAAATAATAATAATAAATAAATAAATATAGTATCATAAAATCCTTTGATCTGGTGTCGCTTTTTTTTTTAATTTTCAATTAACAATAATTTTTTTTTCTTTATTTTTCATTCCAATAAAGAGTTTATTATGTTTAAAATACATATTTCCATTAAACGATTATCATACTGTCTTATTTACACAAATAATTGATTTTTTATGCCAAATAAAAACACCATGTTTTTTTCCGGTTTTAAAAGTAAATTTCTCCATGGAAATCGATACGGAATCGTTAATCGGATCATACCAAATGAAAGCTGGTTAAATGTGTGAGGTTTTTGTGGATAGTTTTTTTCGAAAACCAGTGAGCGTTGAAGTATTATATGAAATTGTAACTTTTGTAAGAATCGAGATTATATGTGCTCTGCTCTTATAGGAAATTCAATGCTAAATCAGAAAATGTAGTCAAATTTGAAAAATGTTTAAACAAAGTGGAGATATTACAGCTTTTATTTAACCGATAAATAAACCCTACCTCGAAGTTTGTTTCTTTAAGTAATTTCTATTCATTATTTTCAGAAATATCAAAGATTATTTACTAACTACCTTCTAACATAGCCAATGAGTGACCTTAAAGCAGGCCATATCCTAAATATTAAATATGAAAGTGATCTTTTATTTTCAGATTTATATATGATTTCCCTCTTAATCTTCCTTCGATTCTGGTTCTTTGTATATCTTCATCTATTATTATTTTACAGATATCATCCTTTGCTATATGAACCTCAGTTTTACTAGCCTAATGTGCCTCACCATATCTGGTCCGCCTAGGAGGTTATTACTTTTTGATTACTTCTTCTGTTATATGATTGTCCAACTCTCTGAGGTCCATAGATATGCCCCAAATGGTTCTTTAGAACGAAGCCTGTAAACTTAGTTTTGTCCGATCGAGGTACTTACAAGAGTTTTATACAGTCGTAGCCTGGTAGTCCTTCATAGAAATTTACTTCTGATATATTTTTTCTGTACTTACTAGTAACCACAAGTAGTTATACTATTTCACTTGTTCGAAAGTATATCTACCAAACTCTACTCTGAAATATTTAAGGGAAGATCAACTGCTGATCAGATCTTCTCGCTCAGAATAATCCTGAAAAGAAGTAGAGAATACCAAATCTCTTCACACGACATATTTACTGACTTCCGAGCTGCATATGACAGCGTTGTGCGTGAATATCAATATATGAGAGATCTGAGTATTTCAGAGAAATTCGTTCGATTAGTTAAAATGGTTAAGATGGAATCCATATATAGGGTGCCTGTTCAATGCGGAATGTCAGATATGTGCGCCACAACGAATGGGTTGAGACGCATTTAATATACAGTAAAAGATGCAATTATTCTGTCTACAGGCATGGTTTTCATTAGAACGGTTCAGATCTCTTGAAATGCAAATGACCTAGATATATTGGGACGTTCCCGGACTGCAGTGCGTAATGCCTTCATTGCTCTTTGGGAGACAGCCAAACGACTAGGGCTATGCGTAAATGAACAAAAAGAAATCCTTTTTCCAACCTCTCCCTCCCAGTCGCCTTTGTCCAGTCACCACACAGCCTTGGTCTCCCTCACAATCATACCCTCCCGTCCTGCCGGACATAATTTCCTTTGGTAGTCACTTGTCTTCTTCTTCCATTCACCTTCCATTTCATCTTCCAGTCACCTTGTGCCACCGCAATATCCCCTGTAACAAAAAATATTTTCTTCACCAAACATCTGTAATAGGTCATTTGATTACTAATCGTTTGATCTCATTCTCCGACTCCCATGGGCAGTTTTTAGTAAATGTTAATAAGGGGACTTTAAATAATGTATTATTTTTTAAAATATTCTTGAAAGTCTTCAATAGGCTTCAAGTTAGGTGTATGAACATTAGTACCGATAATTGCCGCTGGAGTGCTCAACAATCAGCTACTTATTCCTTTTCCCAACAGGATTCTCCCTTAACTTTAGCGGTCACAATTTGCCAAGTATTACAGTCTATTTCAGATATTGCCTTTATATTAAATGTAGTTACTTATTCAATAAAGTGGAATGCTATAACAATCCACGAAGTGTTTTGAATTATAATATATGGAATGCGTTATGTAATTTAAAAAACAACATATTTGATATTTATAAAAAAGTCTGTGATGTTTTGTATCACATTTTTCAATAAATTTCTGATAAATCTTTATCCTGTAATTTTTTATATCACAATTACTTTTCTTACGATATGAGAGCAAAATGAGCATTTGTCATTAAAACATACATCAACGATATGAACAGATCCGAACAAAAGTGTTGGTCGTATATTCAGTTATTTTATAGTTATAAAATGGAAAAATTAAACATTTGGAAAGTTGCAACACGAAATGTTACTAAACAATAATTTATAAACGCCAAGAGAGGAAGCGGATGTTGCATTAGAGGCGGGCTATCAACAGGTGACCGCCCCGCCACTGCCACACTAATAGCAATCTGTAATTATACAACAGGCTGTGGCTTCCGCTCTCCTTAGCCCTCTGCTAATTCAGAAAATCCTTCCCCTTATTTATCCTACTTATATCTCTTTAACATTTAGCTACTAAATTCAAATTCTTAGTTCTTTATTCAAATTCTAATGAAATAAGTTCTAAAATATAAGAGATATTGAGATCGAACTTGAAATTTTGGATTCAGTTCTCCAAAAATCATATCAGTATCATTCTATAAAAATCATACACAGCATATGTGTATGCACATTTGTATTGTGCATTGCTGAGGAGAAAATTTAAAAATTCAGTTTTTTAGTCAGTGCAATGTACTTAACATGTTTTTAAGATGATCTAGAGTCATAAATGCTTTTAAGAAAATCCAAATGGTTCGATGCATGTGCAATTCTATCAATTGCACATACCTCCAACTTTGTATGGAGCCATTATTGTCAGAAAATTAATTGTTTTCGATGTATGCTTTAAGTGAGATTGAAGTGTTTTGTTGAATTAATAATCCATTCTTCCACACCTTAAAGCATATTTAATAATATGGATAGTAAAGAATCCATTCATACAATATGAAAAATGAAAATATCCTTCTAACTAATCCCAATAAAACCCAAATCCCAAAGATCAGCCCTTACGCAATCTTCCCATCTACAATTCGATCTACCTCTCGGGCGTTTACCCGAATGCTCAAAATTGATTACCTTTTTTTTTAGAATCCGTTCATTACACAGACCAACGATGAAAAAATATTTCTACTAAAAATACCTTTTTTATTTATACATATTTTAGAGTGCTGAATCCGAATATGACTCTTAAAATCCTGTATTACCCAAAGTTTCTGTACATTTTACCGTAAAAGTTTATAAATTATGCGATTTTTTTAGAGAATTTAACAACTTTTATACAGTTCACACATTTACAAAAATGTAGCTGTAAGTGGTGGTTCAGAAATACTGGACCTGTTATTTTGTAACAGCTATGGGCTGACTGAACGGCGCACAGTGGGCCAAACAAGGAAAAAACCCCAAAAATGATTTCATTATTTTTTTGCCATGTTTGATGGGCTATTGTATTCATTATTAGTTGTTGCTAATATTTCCAGTTTTTTTTTTTTTTTTTTTTTTTTCAATTTCATTTTTATTTAGCGACTCTGAGTCCTTCTAAAGTTGTACAATATTATTCCATCCCAAAGTGGCCTATTTCTATTGAGCTACCAATTTGGGTAACTGTGGATTTATTTTTGAAGACAAAACCTATGAAACTTGACAGATTTGTAGTTCGAACACTACAGAATAGTGGAAAAATATTAGATTAAAAATATAGATTGCAACAAACATTAAAGCTAGATATGTATTCAGCTAAAAAAAAATCTATAAAGATCAGGTATTAAAGTTTTTTAAACATTTTTTTTTTTGTTGGCCTGTGTTGTAACATTATAAACAGAAAGTTTGGATGATGCCAAATATTATAAAATATAAGACATACATTAGATAATTTACCTTTGAAAGTAAATATTTCCGTAAGGAGTGTATTTGTATTCTGAAGAGTAGTGATCCAAAACTTGGAAAACTACTTAGGAAGCGTGTACTTGGATTAAACTTTAGATCCGAACTGGAAGTGAAACAAGTTTAAAGGAAAAGTTAAGATTTAGTCAGTCCTGTAGAATTTTAACTGATTAATGAACTTACTAAAGCTGTAGTTGACTTTGATTGTGAGTTCCATTATAACTCCCTTCTTGGAGAGAATTTAGACTATGCATAAATCATAGCATGTATGGTGTATTTATGATTTCTAGGGAATAGTTATTTATCTAAATCATCAATTCTATTAAATTACAGAAAAAGTTATGGAAAATAACTTACAAAGTTCTGGAAATAATAAATTTATTATTTATATTATATTATTTTTACATATATGCATATTATTTGTTATGTATTGACAATCTTCTCTTCGCATATTCGCTCTCAATGATTTGAAAGATTTGTCAAGTACTACCATGTTTGAAACTTACATAAGTACTACCATGTGTCTCTTTATTGGCCCACATTAGAAAAATTTAAAAATTCTAAATATTTTTTTTTTATTACATATCAAACGTTACACATTTTAAAATGCAATGTACGACTTCTCACTTTTCTCATACAATAAAATTACTTATCCGCAAGATTCCATACAAAATCTTGAGTCTAAATCAAAATATAAAGATTTCCTTTTTGTTTATACTGATGCCTCCAAGGAAAACAAAGACACAGGTTGCGCGGTAACATTTTCCGGAACGACAGTTAGATATTGCCTTCCTAAACTATACTCGGTTTTTCTCAAGTGAATTATTTGCTATCTAATTAGCACTTGCTATAGTTAAATTTTAGATAGCAATAAAGTAGTAATTTGTACAGACTCTTTCTCGGCTTTAAAAAACTCACACCATTCTAACAATCCAATTTCCAACACAATAATAAAACAGTTATTTACAATAAATAAACTAATATACTTTCTTTGGGTACACAGCCATGTTGGAATACCTGGGAAAGAATTGGCTGATGCAGCTGCTAAAGAGGCGAGAAATATGTTTCCTGTACCCAGATGTCCTCTGCGACTACCAAATGTATATTAAACAGAAGTGCAAGGCTGTAGATTTATCATTGGACCAGGGCTCCGGATACTAACAAACTAAAAATGATCTGCCATAATGCTAGGCTGCGGACAGCACACACACTAGACTCACACACCAACACCTACTTCAAGGTACATTACAGCCCATGTGCTCAAGGTGCCATGTTTCTCTATCGGTAGAGCACATATTTAGTAACTGCGATCTACACCCTACAGCTGGAACACCAATCTTCAACATAGACCTGAGTACAATCTTCAAAAGCTATCAACCAGATGTTTCTGAGGTTCCTCAGGGATTGCAGAATCTTTAATACCATTTAGATAAACTAGAATCCAGAATTTGGTGCCTCAAAATACAAATATAGTAGAAATAATTTGTTATTACACTTTCCACAGAACATAATTACATTTCAAAAATAAGTAGGAAAAAAAATATATAGTTTACAAATACACGCTTGAATAGCAAAGCGAACTAAATCTATCTTGTTCAAAATCCATGATCTGCAATTATTATTATATAACATTATTTGATTGCATTAGCCATTTTTGTGTTATAGACTCTTAAACATGACAAAAATTAACTTTTCAGAAAGTTGGCGAAATTCGTAGATTTTTGACAATCGATTGTGACTAAATAAAATCAAATCCAGCTTAAGAGATGTCATTCAACAAAGTTTAATTTAGTAAAAAACACATTTTTCGATTTAAAGCATTTTTGTATATGTATTTTGCAAAAATCTTCAAAAATATTAGGGTTTTTTTGTCCCCCAAACACTTCCCCCTTATCAAATGTAGTCACATTTTTGATATTTTATTCTCAGGAACCATCCGGGCCATACTGAATCATAAAACCTAATAATCCACTTTAAGCAAAGCCGATCCCTTTTTGGGGGTATTTTGACTGGACTAAGTAAGAATATTAAAACAAAGTTGTGCAATTATTGTATTGTTATTGGTCCTTGACACGCGTGCAAATTTTCAAGATAACCAGATCGCTAGAAATTGGTCAAAATTACAATGTAAGATTCCGTTACATACAGGTGAAGTTAATAAAAACTTATTTAAAAAAAAAACACAAGTCTTTACAAATATCCAAACAATATGTAAAAATGAATTTTTATTACGATCTTTCTTCCTTCTTTTTCTTTTTTCAAGATATTCTTCTTATTCTGGAAAAAAAAAGCAATTAAAATTTTTTAAATAATATGAAAACTGCGGGGAGCTTTCTTCTAAACTAAAAAAAAAAATATTTTTTTGAAATTTGTTTCACTTCATTGTTCCGACTTATGTCAAACCCTTCCTCTTCATTTCTTCAACAAGTTCCACTGACAAGAACCAATTCTCTTTCTAGTCCTCATTCATTCCCATTTAGCTCTATTTCCGAATCTGTATCAAGATCAGAACGGATAGGTCATTGTCACTGCAATTCCTTATTAGATCTTCATTTTCATCTGACACAGTGTTCTGATTTTCATTATTTTCGTTTATATAAGCCAACCAATTTTTTATAACGTAATCACAATCACGGGTCAAAAATTACCCCAAAACTTTAATAAGACAGACAGAACTTTTTTTTTTTTCATTTTATTTATTTATTTTATTTTATTTTTATTTTTTCCTGAAAGAAACACAAATAATATTAACACATGCATAATTAAAACATCCCAGGAAACATCGAGAGAGCTGAAGCCGTCGCACGATTTCGACTAATCACTGGACACGATTACTTGCAAGCCTACCTGCACCGCATTGGTCTTGCTGACAGTGTTGTTTGCCCGTTATGTAAACTCGGATGCATGGATGGAGATCACCTGAGGGTTTGCAATGCTCTCACCTACCCAGAAGAAGATATTATAAATCGATATTGAGAGGCTCGTCGTCAGATGGCTAAACTGCCACAGACGGGCGTTGGATAAATAAATAAATAATAAAATAGTTGAAAGAAATATATACACTATATATGATTACTTTTTTTCTACCATTCCTAGCTGGTCTTTGAAGGTGTGCTGAGATCAGTTGGTAAGGTGATAAAGGATCCCTAAAAAGGCTTTGATTGCGATTAATAAGAGGTGAGGATACCTCTATAAAGGTGAGGCGCCACTGCGAACGGACTTGACTTGAGCAGACCTGAGTGGGGGTGCACCACCAAAACCTGACTTGACTTGAGTATCGGAGGAGACCAACCCCTCTTTTAATTATTGTCGAGAGAGAAGCCAATATGGAAGCACACCTATTGGGCATTGATTCCGAATCCTCTGATTCCGATTATGAATATTTTATGTCCATGATTTACGAACTTCACAGGGACACTGTCACGTGCCGTGCACCGCCAGACGAGGGTTTGTTATAATAAGAAGAAGGAAGTAGGAGTGGGGGAACCGGAGTCCTGTGCCGACCCAACATAAACGAATCGCCTACGGAGCGGGCTCAAGTCAAGTTCGGTCCCGGTGTCGCCGTTTCCTATTAAAATCACAGTGTGGGTCCAATCTGGTACTCCAGTCAATTCAAGTTATGTTTCAGTGGCGCCTCACCTTAACAGTTTGTATAACAAACCTATAACTTAATCTAACTTATAACAAAACTATGTACAATATTTACAATTTATTCATAATGTGATGAGATCACAGTATGACGTTAGACAAAGAGGTTAACTGAAGCAGCTGTTTATAAGGGGAGAATACTTAGTACCTGCCAGCGCTGCCTAGACGAAAAACAAATAAGCTTTAATTTTTATTTTATGTTCGGGTCGTTTTTGGCCCATGGTAGTAAATAAATAGGTAAATAAAAATACTATATTATACAGAAATGCATCAAAGACCACTGGTGAATATTTATTTACATTTGGCTAATTTTCAATCAATGTAATATTCGAATTCTTTTTTTTTTTCACGGAACAAGCTCACCTTCAATCAAGAATGATGAATTATTAGCCAATTCTACGAAATGTTTAATTATTCACAAACTAGTTTCCCTGTATACTTAGCATACTTAAAAATTCCTTTATCATCGGTATTCATATGAAATTCCTTGAACATCTCTATTCGAAAATGCTACTCTCTAACTTCTATTAAACGTTATCTATTTCTTTACCTCCTGAATTACCAATCATACAAGAAAATGTAAAATATGTATATTTATTTTATTGATATTTATAATAATATGTCCTCTCTTTTTGTAAGTAATAATGTTATTAGTAGGGCTGTGAAATATATGCATTTTATATTTCTCCTAGCCAACTGAAACATCTAATATCATCAGTATGTATATGTTTTGAGGCATTAGGAATCAATTTCAGTTATTTTTATTTTGCACATTTGTGCATATTTAGATATAAATATATATTTTGAAGTTTAATTGCATATATTATTACGGCATGTCAGCATTTGACTTTAATTTTTTTTTTTTTTTTTTCTGAGCAAACAAAAGAATAAAACATAAATAAAAACCAAAAAATAGGAACTCGGCAACGGGAGCTCACCCTAATCTTTTTTTTTCCGCAGAATGAAAGAGTTCGTGTTTGCCCAAGCGCTGATTCTAACCATTCTGCGAACATCCGATAGCACTTGATTATCTTGGAAATGTTTAATCGGATTAATTCGTTTTCGCTCAAATCCTTGGAATACTAATTCACTTTCCTTTTTTTTCCCTTCTTCCTATCATCGCTCAATTCCCCAGTCTTTCAGGCAATGTCCTGAGCAAGACTCATCATTCGTTAACTGTTTATTTGTGTACTCCTAAAATTCCGAAAATCTCTCTTGCAAAGACAAAAGATCTTGTTGGAACGAATGTACATGAGTTCTCAATTGAGATTTTTTAGTGTGATGGAGACGTTTTATTTGTGTTGGTTTTGAAGTTGTAACAACCAGCACACAGTTTCTAGTAACGCATCACATAAAAATAGCAAATTGCAATGAAAGGTAAGAAATTAAAATTTGAAAAAATATTAGTAATACAAACTGCTACTGGATCAAAAAATCTTGGTTTCGATACTGATTTTATGTCTCGCTGGCTTCCATACGTGTCTTCGGTATTACTTCCTCCTTATAAACATTTTCTTTTCGGGAACCAGTTACTGTTTAACCGGCGCGCATTCTAGCGGTAGACATTCGAAATTAGTACTCAATTTTCCCTTTATGACCAAATACTAACTTAGTCCCGATGTTTTCCAGCCGTTAAAATCCCCTCACCGCTCTACGGTCCGCTTCTTTTAGCAGCCAGCAACTAAGCATGTTAAGCAACCACAGAATGTTAATTTATTATTCTCCATCACTTTTAAACATAAAATAAACACCTTATACTCATATATTATTTATCCGGTACCGTTCCGCAAGCTTCTCTTCAGCCCCTACGCGCGCCCAGAAAACCTTTTATCGAACTTTGTTGTACTTTTCGAGGGAAAGGTTATTCTCCTTCATTTACGGAGAAACTGTTGGTTCCTGTTCAAAGTAATATAAACTTCTGATTACCTTCTGATATTAAAATGAGAAATAAGAATCTAATGAAGTGGAAATAAGAAAATATCAAAATATAAGACGCTAAATCGATTTTGAATTAAATCAGAATTAATATAATGCTAAACCACCAGTAATGTTAACTCCTAATAAACATTCTAATGTTAGCGAAGTGTAAATAAGAAACTATAAATACATAAAACACAGAATTCTTGTTGAAAGTTATGATGTTAATTTATGCTATATTTTCTCAATGGCAGTGGAAATAAGAAAATTTGATACTTGTGATATACTTTCTTACATTTATTTTTAGAAAATTTCTCATTTAAATTTATATCACAAATATAAATATATTGTAACGAAATAAGGAGAACTACCCCCGTTGCTAAGTGACATAGACTCCCCAAGGAGTGTTTACTCGTTGCTAGGAGACAGAATAATAACAACATGGTTATGTTTTTACTGTTTTAATTAGTTGTTAAATGCCCTTTATTATTGTGCTAATGTTTGTGGTGTAGTGGTTAGCATAGCAACCTACTAAACCCAAGATCGCGGGTTCGCAGCCCGGCAGATGACCTTAGGATTTTTTTTAAAGAGAGTAAAAAATCCTTAGCTACGCCGTCCTTTGGAAGGGAAGTAAAATGGGGGTCCCAAGCCTGTGCGATGTAAAGATCCCTATCCTAATTATACCTGGATAGGCAAAAATTTAGGACTCCCACCGTAGCATCGTCCGATTGGTCATAGCAGCATAAAGTGACGTTAAACAAAATAAATAATTGTGCTAATGTTAAATAATATTGTTCTGTGTGTGTCTGTATTAAATATCTTGTTAATTGTTTGTTAATTAATAAGCCGTTAGTTGAAAACCTCTGTTGTGTTTGTTACAATATAAAATATCAAATCTATGTAGAAATTAATCTTGTTAACTTTAGTAAAACTTTTGCACATTAGGGAAGAAGAAATAATAAAAAATTAGTTTATAAAACACTAAATCCATTATGAATCTCATGTTGTTAATTTTTGTTTCACCTTTTAACATTACAGAAGACTCAATATAACAAACTAAACAACACAATCCATGTTGAAACTGAAGAAGTAAATGTTTACATGTGAGTTATAGGAAAAACCTATCTACTATATAAACTCGAAGTAAAGCGTAAAGCCGCGTTATACCAAAGTTGACAACTTAAAAGTTGCAAACTAAATGTTGCTCTTCTCAAATTTAGAGCAACAAATAAAAACTTGTTGCCAAAGAATTGACGCGAAAGGTTTAGATTAAGTGAAGAGTACATGCTTCGTTCTTTTGTGCGTATATCTTTTAAGTGATGTGTTATTGTAATTACCGATTTCTTAGACATGCGAATTTTCTGAAATTGTTGTTTTTTTCCAAACTATGTTTTTCTTTGATCGTAGACGTAAAGTGAAACATTGTTGATATTTTTATATATCGAGGGTAATCATTGATTATCCTCATACACAAGTTTTGTATCCTTTCGTGTTTACGGTAGCTGGTAGTACAAGCTGAGCTCCACACAGGTGACACATATGTAATCTGAGATCAAATAACTGTTTTACACAATATACGTTTATTTTTTAGGACTTAATTTAGATTTTTTGTGAAAGTATGGAAACATCTAGTATATGATTTTTTTTTTTCTCTTACTTTGTCTACTTTATCGTTTATGTGGTCGGTGTATGTTAGAGATCTGTATAGAGTCAAACCAAAGTATTTTACTGATTTGGACCAGGGGGGACTTCTCCGTCAGCCGAACGTTACGTCCGGGGCGCGTGGAGGGGTTGCTTGTTTTCGCATAGTGTGCAACAACAAATCTTCCACTTTTAGTTGTCAACTTTCTTTGATATTTACCGACACTCCGTGGGAAACCAGAATTTAGTGGAAGACAGAAAAAGTTGCTGTATTTAGTAGAAAAAGCAACAAATTGCCGCAACTTGGGAAAAACTTAGTTTTCAACTTTGGTGTAAACGCGGCTTAAGTATCGAACGAGTCGGTATAGCGCGGGTCAGGCCGGTGTGCTGAAGCCACACTTCTAAAAGAATACCTTTCATTTTTAGGACTAACCTATTTTTCCAAGTGAAGTAAATATCTTGAAAAATGTATTATCTCTAATTAAGACTTGATTTATTTAATGACCCTGTTTAGTATAGCGGTTGGGGATAGCTATTCATATCGATTAACCCAATCCTTTATCGTTTTATTCTATAGACTAAGCGTTCTTATTATTAAAAAGTGTAGCCAGGACCCATTGTGTCGGTAGAATCCAGCAAATTTATACGGCCCTGCTCCGTCCAGGATGTTTAGGGCAGTCGGTAAAGAGGGAGGGGGAAGCAATATGGCCCAAGGCAAACAGATCTCTATAAGCCGCTATTTTCGCAGCCCTTTCATCTCACAATATTCTCCGAGAAGCTTTGTGTTAATTCTTGCTCGGCCTCGCAGCGTTTGAAACTGTTCTCAGAATCGGTTCAACTCAGGGCGATATTAAATTGTGGCTAGGCGGATAGAGATGTGAACTTTCGTCGAAATCAGAGTAAAGGAAGGAATATGGACCGGGTTTAAAAAAACCTTACAAACAATCAATCATTTTAAGAAGAAAGGTTTTCTAGCGTTATCAGTAGAGACCGGATTTTTGTGCAGTAAAAAATCAAAAAAATTGCAGTATAAAACACAAAATATGCAAAATCGTGCAGTAAGAAAACTCATAATGTGCATGTAAAAACTTAATATATGCAGCAATCAATTTATTTACACAAGAATGCAAAATTTAACCAACCTTAAATAAACTGAGGCACATTTCGAAAATCGTTCTATTTTAGTTTTAATTCAATCTGAAATACTTTAAAATTTAAGAAAAAAAAAAGATATGAAAAAATTTGTTCATTCAAAAAAAATGTGAATTTATTTATTAAAGTTTTCTTTTACATTGAAATAAAATATAATGAAATATTTTTGAAAAATCAATTAATTTTTAAAACTTTCGTGAACATGTACAACATTGTACATTTCAAAATTCTTCTTATTGTTAGTAAAAATTATGCCGCCTGTCACTTAAAATGTGCTTTAACAAAGAAAAGGTACGTTCTTCATTTGTGGACGTAATAAAACAATTTTTGTAGCGTGCGATTGTAGATGCATCCAGATTGTCAGCTCCTAATTCAATACGATCATTCAAAAGTAATAGGACACAAATATATTTCATTTAAGCGATTTTTTACTTTCAATTTAAACTAAATAACCTATTTAATATAAATATGTTGCCTTATATGGTAATCGTAAATAAATTTTTGTTTGAAACATTAATGATTAAATGAATAAATTTAAATGAATTTGGTTCAATGTGCTATTTGGTGCAGTAAAACCCCGAATTCGTATAATTAAGCTAAAATAGTCAAAATTGTGCAATTTCGAACAAAGTAAATTTAGGAATAAGAATTCTTAGGTTATAAATGAGATAACTGCTTGGGTTAGAGAGCCGGCCTCTTGTTTATCAGTAAAGCCTGGGGTTTATAATAGCATTTTACCTTAAATCTTTTACTATTTTTTTGTTTCTATTTATTGAAATTTACAACTGTACAAATACATATGTACATCAAGTAAACGTTTTAAAAGCGTTTACAATAATGTCAAAACTTGAAAAGAACTACTCATCATTAGCACTTCAATTAAAATTCTACACTATCTCTAGACCATTTTTTTTTTTCAGAAGTGTTGGAGGATTATCCGGAACGGAGTGGTAAGCAAGTTGAGAAACTAGTGGATTTGAGTGATTATGGAGCTTACTATATATGTAGGTATTTGGTTTGGGCTATATCAGCAACATATGGGACATTAAGATCTTTATGGATAAGTTTATTGGTGACAAAGTAGGGAGCATTAAGGATTTTTCGAAGGATTTTGGATTGTAAGGATTGGATACGGGAAGAATTAGAAGGTTTTCAAGAATTTTCATTTTTTGATCTGGTAACCCTAAATGTAAGGATTGGATACGACGAGATGAATTTGATGGTTTAGTAGAGCCCTAAAGCTCAACTCCCTACATCAAATAGATCGAATCATAGTGATGTAAATAAGTTTTTTGTAATTAATTGGGAGCTTCGAACGTTTGCCTAGTAAACGTTGGAGTAACGACGCACATAGGGGTATCTTACAAATCTAGGTGGCCAAAATTATTTGATGCCAGTTCAAAAATATATTTAATAATCATATTAAGCTAAGAAAAGAGTTATTTTCAGGCTTTTTATGAAAAAAAAAAAGTTTATTAAAAAAACTCCTTCCTGGAAAATTTGCGTATAAAATCTGACTGTATAGCTTGAAATCGCTACACCATTTCTTCAGGAAGATAGTATGAGAGATGCAACATGCTTTTGAACATAAAAATTCTGGGGTGCAATATAGGTAAACTAAAAGAAAGATCATCGATATCAACGTAATTATTATATTTTTTATATTAAATCATTGAATTCCACAGATGTAGAACCTCACGGCATTACACTCATTTGCGTCAATCAAAGTATGTGACACGATATGTTTCACAGTATAACAATTGTATCCAGTGTGAATAAGGTGCTTTAATAAATTTAATAAATTAAATTAAGTATTTCTAATGTGTTTAGCAACAATCGTCGTCTTCTTAAACAAACAATTTGTTTCCCATAGGAACGGAAAAACCAAATGAGTCATAAGGGAAACCCCATTGGAAATCTAAAACTTAACCTACCTGCCCCCTTTTACTTCTCACAAATTCAGTGTTTTAGTTACCTCGAAGGTAAGTGCCTATGCTTGATTTCTTGTCTTATCTTTTTAAAAAAACTTTAGTATATATAATCTATGTAACATGGTACTGATGTGTTGAAAAAATTTTATGAATGTTTAGCATTCGAAACTAGTTTTCAAATAAAATAATTTCAATAGAAGTGGCAATTAATTCATCAATCCTAATTTATATTGATCCTTCTATATCATCATGCGTACCTCAAGTAAATCTCTCTCTGCTCTATAAGTGTAATCACTTCAGTTAAAATGGGTTTTCTATGTTTAGTGATATTCTTCATAGAGTTATTGATCTAGAAGCTGCAGGTGAGGACACATGCTTTGAAGTGTTTTATTATTTTGTCAATTACCTAATGTATCAGTGCCATTTCGGCTGTTTGAAAAAAAAAACTGTATTTTTCTTTTATTTTCAACCACATTTTAGCATATTTAGTGATTTTTTGTTGTACTTCAGGGTGCGTCCCGGCTGTCATTTTTAATTTCTTAGAAAGTTTGTACCTTTTGTAAAATAATAATGTTCAAATCAGCCGCACCTAGCCGCACCTTTTCGATTTAAGCGGCACCAAACGTGACAATGAGAAAATTACAAAAAACTAAATTAAATTTTAAAATTCTTTTAACGGGATCTTAATTTTTTTTGTATGTATCCATTAGTTCAGGAGTAAAAAGAGTGTCCCGGAAATCACTAAACGATAATATACAGGAGCAAAACTTCCCAACTTCGAACTAAAATTAGATACAATTAAGACATTTTCTAACTATTGGGAACTATTTTATTGGACCAGTTAAAGGACAAGAAGTACCGATTTCCTGTTTAAAATCTAAATTTAATCAGAGATGGAGGAAAGCTGATAAAATGAAAAAAAAAAAAAAAGACATCCTTTAAAGAAGACGATTGGTTGCTAAACACATTTGAAATACTTAATTTAATAATTAAATTTATTAAACACAGCACCTTATTCACACTGGATACAATTGTTATACTGTGAAAACATATCGTGTCACATACTTCGATTGACGCAAATGAGTGTAATGCCGTGAGGTTCTACATCTATGGAATTCAATGATTTAATAAAAAAAAATTATAATTACGTTGATATCGATGATCTTTCTTTTAGTTTACCTATATTGCACGCCAGAATTTATATGTTCAAAAGCATGTTGCATCTCTCATACTATCTTCCTGAAGAAATGTGTTTGTAGCGATTTCAAGCTATACAGTCAGAATTTACACGAAAATTTTCCAGGAAGGAGTTTTTAATAAACTTATTTTTTCATAAAAAAGCCTGAAAATAACTCTTTCTTAGCTTAATATGATTATTAAATATATTTTCGACAGTAAACTGGCATCAAATATTTTGGCCACCTAGATTTGTAAGATACCCCTATGTGCGTCGTTACTCCAACGTTCGAAGCTCCCAATTAATTACAAAAAACATATTTACATCACTATGATTCGAACTATTTGATGTAGGGAGTTGAGCTTTAGGGCTCTATTAAGCCATCAAATTCATGCGTAATTAGATATGCAAGGTCAAAGGTAAAAAAAAGAAATAGTTTTTTTTCAAATATCTCGATTTCTATCCCTCGGATGTAAATCAAGGAAGTTACAAAATTCTAAAACAATCATTTCTCAGAAAAAATGTCAAAATAAAAATTGTAGACCATTAAATTTACTTTAATTCCATATATACGTTCCTAGCACTTGAAACAAATATTTGATAAAAAAACTGAGGTAACAATTTCCCGATAATTTGAGTAACTTATATCTCGAAAAACCGTTGAGAGTTGTACAAATATGTATATTAACAATTTTATAGGAAATTTAATTAGCTTTAATTTTGATCTGTAGCATGTTTTTCCAGAATACATCGTTTTCGAGATAAAATCGAAAAACCTAAACATAGGATCTTCTCCTCCTCCCTCACCGTAAACTGGGAAATCACGTTCCCCCAGGGTCGGGGACTTTAAGTGTCTTTACCTACTAACTTCTCCTTACAAAGTGTGAAGTCAAAATGCTCGCACATTTCATGCACTCTACATTCCTCGTTTCAGAACTCTGACTGGGTTTCATTTTTTTTTCCGCAAAAAAACACGTTTGTCGACGCCCTTTTGGCTATACCAGGTATGCAAGTTTAAAATGTCGTTTTAATTCCAATAGAATGCGCTCTTAGCCTATTGAAGGATTTGCTTATCTCTAAACGCTATTTGTTTTGTTAGTCATTTGTTTACAAAAGTCAGTTGTTTTTAAGTCGTTTCGTGGACGTATCATACCTTTCTTTGGTGTTAAAAATGTCTAATTTTAAGCCAAATAAAGAGCATTTGCGGCATGTCAGTGATTTTCTTATTAATCAAAAGAAAAAGGCATCTGAATGTCATCGAATTCTTGTTGAGACTTATGGCGATGTTGCTCCAACCGTCAGGACATGTGAACGTTGGTTTCAAAGTTTCAAACGTGGTGATTTTGATGTTACTGATCAAAAACGAGAAAATCGACCAAAAAAAGTTTGAGGACTTCGAATTGCAATCTTTATTAGACGAAGACAATACCCAAACCCAACAAATGATGGCAGAACAGTTGAATGTCACTAGGCAAGCCATTTCCGATCGCCTGAGAGCTATGGGAAAGATTCAAAAGGTTGGAAAATGGGTTCCACATGAATTGGACGAACGACAGATGGAAAAACGAAAAACTGTGTGCGAAATGCTGCTTTTACGCCACGAAAGAAAGGGTTTTTTGCATCGAGTTGTAACTGGCGATGAAAAAGGATTTATTTTCAGAATCCCAAACGAAAAAAATCATGGGTAACGCCAATACAACCATCCACATCGAGTGCAAGACCGGATCGTTTTGGGAAGAAGACAATGCTGTGTGTGTGGTGGGATCAGAAGGGAGTAGTCTACTACGAGCTTCTCAAACCCGGCTTCACCTCTTGAAACAGTCAATACCGAGCGCTACCGACAACAAATGATCAATTTGAGTCACGCATTGATCGAAAAAAAATACGCCCAGAATGGGCTCACAGGCACGCCAAAGTCATTCTTCAGCATGATAACGCTCCTGCACATTCAGCCAGATTGACTAAGGAAACGATTTCTTCGCTTGGTTGGGAACTCCTACCCCACCCGCCGTATTCACCTGACCTGGCGCCTTCTGATTATCACCTCTTCTCATCGATGGGACACTCATTGGCGGAGCAACACTTCAACAATTTCGAAAACGTACGAAAAATGGCTCGATGAATGGATTTCAAATAAAGATGAAGCATTCTTTTGGAATGGTATCCATATATTGCCCGAGAGATGGACAAAATGTGTAGAAAGCGAGGGTCAGTACTTTGAATAAAATATATTATACTTTTTTTTAAATTACTGTGTATATATTTTAAGAAATAAACGACATTTTAAACTTGCATACCTGGTAACTCCGAAACAAATAATTCGATCGGAAATTAATTTTTCCGTCTGGAAGCTGGTTAAATTTTGATCAAGACCCGTCAGGAAACAGTGGACATCTCCACACCGTCTGGCCGTGGTAGTCATGATTCTACTCCGTGTATCTTTCATCAGTAATCGAGATGTGTTGTTTTCAGTATGTAAAATAGCCACCAGAAGAAATCCTTACTGCTTTCTCCTTGATCTTGGATGTTTGTGGCGCTATCAATTTCTTTCCAAAGAGACCTGGTTATACCCTGGAGCTTGTAACTTTATCTAGGTCTCTGGTTACCTTGGTCAGGAAGCAATGTCAACCAGGAGGCAATTCATCAAGTGCGGCCGATGATCTCCAATACAAATTTTATCAGTGCCAACCTTAATTTTTTTTTTTTTTTTTACTATTTAACTAATTAATGGTATTTAAAACTGTATACATCTTACACAACTAATAAATTTGATGAGGATTATTACAATGACGTTTGACAACAACGGATAAAATGCAAAAACAATAGACAGAAGGATTATGAGAGCAATTCATAAAAAAAAAACAAAAAAAAAAAACATTAAGTAGATGGTCAATGTAGACTGCTACCTAATGAAATAATCTAACGGGAAAAGGAATCAATGACGGATGCATTGCGAAAAAAAAAAGTAAAACCAAGAATAATTGGTTCTTTGAGGTCCAGAATGATTAGAAGAGCTGAATATAACAATGAAACAAATTGTTATTATGAAACAAATTTCTTTCTTTGCAGAGAGAAAAGAGCGAAGAGGATTCTGAGAAGTAGAGATACAAGATTGATATTATGAACAATCAACGAATACATTACAACATTACGGATGAGGAGAGGGCGGCCATGTCAGAAAGAAATGAAGTTCTGGGAAGAGAAGAGGAGGTGAGAAAACATCACAGCTAATATTGTGAAGGCTGTATTGTATATGGATTGATTTAACTGCTGCTCTGTGGGCGTAAACTAAAAACAATAAATTAAAAATAATAAAA
>RCWM02001249.1:0-60981 GCA_003667255.2 Euschistus heros | reverse complement strand
TACCGATTCAGAATTTGACGGGGATGAATGTAATTCAGAAAATGAAGATGTGCTATCTCATATTGGAAGAGACGGAACAACAAAATGGAGAAGACACACCCGTTCTTTCCAGTCATTCAAGAACCAGAAGGGAGAACATTATTATTCATCTCCCAGGTACCAAAGGCCATGCGAGAAATGCCCTAACACCTTTGGAGTCGTTGAAATGTATTCTGGATGATAAAATGTTATCTATGATAACAAATTACACAATTTGTATATTGAAAAAAATAAAAGGTCAATATACAAGGGAACGGGATGCACAAGAAACAAATGAATTAGAAATTTGGGCTCTGATTGGGTTACTATTTTTAGCTGGAGTGAAAAAGTCAGGAAGACAAAGTGTTCGTGACTTATGGGATAGAAGTGGTACTGGAATCGAAATATTCTATATGACCATGTCATATAACAGATTTTTTTTCCTAATGAGGTGCTTACGTTTTTGACGATCATCGCGACAGACTTCAAAGATCTGAAATAGATAAGCTTGCACCAATAAGAGAAATTTTTGAAATCTTTATTCAAAACAGCCAAATTTCATTTACTCCAAGTGAATTTTTGACTGTTGATGAGCAGTTGTGGTTGCATTTAGAGGAAGGTGTTCCTTTCGACAGTTTATCCCCAGCAAACCGGCGAAATACGGCATTAAAATTTTTCTTCTTGTCGACACAAAAAATATGTACACCATCAATGCTGAAGTTTATGTAGGCTTACAACGTGATGGGCCATACAAGCAACGAAACACACCAGATGAAGTTGTCAAACGGTTAGTAAATCCGGTAAGTGGAACTAACAGAAATATTACTTTTGATAATTGGTTTAGCAGTTTACAGTTGGCCATTGATTTACAAAAATATTTCAAGCTTACATGCATTGGCACTCTCCGTAAAAACAAACGAGAGGTCCCAGCAAGTTTTGTAAATGTAAAGGGAAGAGAAGTTTCCAGCAGCATATTTGGCTATCTCAAAAATGGCCGTTGTACACTCGTGTCATATATATTCCAAAAAAAGGGAGAATCGTTTTAGCTTTATCAACAATGCACTTTGATAATGCTATAGTTACTCAACCAAAACCTAAACCACAAATTATTATTGATTATAATAGCAGCAAATTTGGAGTAGACATTGTAGACAAAATGTGTTCAGGATACAATGTTGGGCGCAATAATCGCCGCTGGCCACTTACTGTTTTTTTTAATATTCTAAACCTTGCTGGAATTAACAGTCAAGTGATTTATAATGCAAATAAAACCGTTAGGTGGATCAAATGAGAGTCGTGCTTCGTTTTTGCAAAGTTTAGCGCTTGAGCTAATAAAACCTCAATTAAAGAAACGACTTTTTACGAAAGCTGTTCCAAGGTCTATAAAAACAAAAATAAAAATTTTCCTAGGAACACAGGAAGAAATCCCCTCTGAAAAAGATGCAGCGGGAAGTTCCGGAAGATGTCACATATGTAGACGGACTCGCGACCGGAAGTCACGATTTGTCTGTGCAAAATGTAGGAATTACGTCTGCAGAGATCACTATAAAGTTGTGTGTGAAGATTGTATGGAATATGAGTGTTATAGTGAGTCAGAAGAAAATTGAAATTTTAACTGTTGAAAAAAATATAGCTATAATAAAAAAACTTTAAAAAAAAGCTATTAAGATTTTTGTTTTTAAATGTTTGCTTTGCTATTATGTTTTTAGGGATGTTAAACAATATAAAACAATTAATTAGAATCATTATAACCTTTATCAGTTTCCATTATTTTGCTTAAAAGAAAATAATTGTAGTTTTAGAATAAAAATTAAATTTTTCATACAATGTCAAATAAATATAGTTAATTAATATTTGTGGATTATTTTACCCCTACATAATAAAAAAGAAACATATTTAGATTGTTATGGTTGGTAGAGCAATTTTTTACAACTAAAACATGATACTTATTAACGGCCATGAATATGGGGCAACTATTACCCCACGCGAGTACTGGTGTCATAAAATATGGTGCGAGTACTGGAGTGTTAATGTAGCTGGGGATGCTAGGTGATTCCCAACCCTACTGAGAGTAAACAAACAAAAGGTCTCTTTGTGTTAGTGATACCTCTATTGTAATAGCTGCTAGACCTGTGTGTCAAGTTAAATGTAGTGTTTCGTTTACAGAACTGGTGTACTTTAATTTCAAAAGGTTTTGGACCCAGTTGAACCCTAAAGTAAATTCAGTTATTTGTTTTGTATATAACAAAATGGAGGTGAAAAAAAAAATTAGAACTCAGAAGCCAATTAGTAGAAAAACTTATATACAAAACTATCATAGTGACAGAAATATTAAAAAAGTGGGTAGAACAAGATCATCTGGAATTCTACGACTAATGGAACGTCATTTTCCCAGTTTTGCTCCACCAACACCAAAAAAAGATACTCCCACAAGATATTGCGCTGTGTGTTGTGCTAAAAGGGATAGCAAAGAAAATTATCGTTAGTTATCTCAAAGACTTTTGCGAAGAACATTCTGCAGTCCCATATGAACAGGCTGGATTTCAGGCCCATCTCAGCACTGAACATCATCTGATGAAGTTACAGACTGAAGTAAACAGAAACGTCAACATAAATACGGCAATAAAAATAATTTCAATAGACTGCACGAAGGCTTTCGACTTTGTGTTTCGTGGCATATTATGTCGTCAGATCAAAGACCTCGACTGCCCCGAGCAGCTGTATAAACATCAAAGTATCCATTTTGAATGGCAGGCATCTTTCTGTGAAGGTTCGTGAGGAGCACTCTCGCACCATTCCTCACACTTGGAGGGTGACAGTACTATCGCCAGTTCTATTTTCTATTTACACTGGTGATGTAACCGCCACTGCTACGGCAATTCCAAAGAGGTTGGGATAAAATCCTATAGGTTAACATCCCCAACTCTATCCCTCCGATTAAAACTAGCAATCTACATATCAAACCTTAGACCAGCACTACTATAAGGCGCCTCTCTATTTGCACACACATCTCCTGGAAAACGCGCCGCCTTCAGGGTGTCCAGGACACTTGCTCCGCAGGATCGTCTGAACGACATCACTGAAGAAGTAACCCCCAGAGCTCCACCAGATCTTTAACCTCCCAACAGTTTCGGAATACAACTTCAAAAGACACATTCAATCCAGACCCTTCTAAACCTTTATTGCCAATTATTAATTACCTATTACATCGCATTATCCTTGTCACGCCATCCTTATTTACGCAGCTCTTCTCCGAATTTCTAATCTTGTTTACTAGCTCCAGTACTGCAGCTGCATCCTTGTCCTTTATAGTCAGCGCTAGCCGGCGTCTCACGCATCCTTATCATGTTTACCAGCCTCCTATTCAAAGGAAGCAAGGTGAAAACATTTATGTCTCAATTACATATAGATCACTATATTATGAATACGCGATCCCAAGACCTCAAAATAACGTTGTACTCAGAAAAAGACCGCCAACGCTTTCTCAAAGCCTTAGAGAAAAATAAGGCGGAATTTTACACCCACCCCCCCGAGATCCAACACAAAGCGTAACAAATTTGTTATAAAATATTTCGACACAAACATTCCACTAGACTCCGTGCTAGAGACTTTTGAACCGATGGAAATTTCATAAAACCGCCCCAGATGGACAGAGGACTCCTCTGTCAAACATATGTATCACAGTGGCGAATGACCCACGAAAGCACTACGTCAGGCCGAACAAACTAGTGCAGAGATTGTTCAACGGCTGGATTTGCTTAACATCAAAGTGAATTCCGCCAAAACGGACTGCGTAGTGTTCTCGCACCAATCAAAGAAGAGAACGACACTGCCGAGAGCGCTCCACGTGGCTGGCATGGAACTAGCTCCCTCCAACAAAATACTCTATTTAGGCGTTCAGCTGGACAGCCATCTTAAATTCTCAGCTCACGTTTACAAGAAAGCCAAATTAGTCAGGATAAAATCCTATAAACTTCATCACCTCCTCACCTCCCCAGCACTCTCTCGCAGGCTAAAACTAGCCATCTATAAATCAATCCTCCGCCCATCACTCCTCTACGGCGCACCGCTGTTTACACATCTCTCCGAGGGTACACGACATCCCCACCTTTCCAGCCGTCTCCTAGAGTCAGTCTTCTGCCAGACACCGGTGAGGTAAGACGCGTTTTTAAAGACTCCTCATTAAGTGCGTTCTTATGGTGAAGTGTGTGTTAGGTTGAGGCCCGACGGACACTAGTGCGACTCGGGTCTCCCTACCGCGGTGGGTTTTTGGAAAATTTTTCCAAAAACCAAAAGTTTAGTGTTGTTATTGTTATTTTTTCTCTAAATTTTTAATAAACTGAGTGTAAATCTAGACAGGAGTGACATTGTTAGTTGTTATTTAGTTCTAGGAAAAATAAGAGACAAATTATTTTTTTAAAAAATAGAAAGGAAAAATAGGGTTTTGAAAACCCTATTTTACGTAATTTATTACGTAAAAATTGGATGGCAGCATCCAAATCACTACTTGGCGGGAAAACGCCAACTGACACAGGAGGCTCCAAAAGATGGCGGCCACTCAGATGAAGACAAAATGGCGTCTATAAGTGACACAAAGAAAAGAAGGATTTCATTGGTGTCAAACGTTTCATCGGAGGCTTCCCCATCAGGGAAGTCCCCAGAGAAGAAAAAATCGGCAGGGCAGGCCGAGATGTCCGCGGAAGAAGACGAGGACCTCCTCCCGGAAGAAATTTTGGCAGAGTCTCGCAGATTGGTTATCATGTTCCAGGCTCAGAAAGGCCCAGCTGGAAAAGGAACTTGAGGGGGTCCTATGTAGATGCATCGTGGAGACAGCGGACCTCCTGACAAAAGAGGTTATAAAGAACAATGCCCTCAAAGCAAGGAACGAGGCCCTACAGGAGGTGATGGGGAATTCGATGGAGCAGAAGGCGGTGTCACCCAGAACGATGACCAGGACAGTCCTCCAAGACGATGAATTTGTGGGAGGACTGCAGAGGAAGGTGGCCAGAGGGGTCGTTGACACCGCCATCGCCATAACTGAAGAGAAAATGGCGGAGGAAAAAGAAATATTTGAGAGGACACTGGCCGAGAAGGACAGGGTCATAGAGGAGCTGAAAAGAAAGAAAAGCGTGAGAATCGAGGAACCTAAGCCAGGGCCCTCAAAGAGTAGATATGCCAATGCACCTCCTGCATCGTGCCCCCTAAGGAAAGAGGGAAATAAAATGGCGAGGGGGAGGGACCCAAAGGACAAGGGGTTGCCTGCTATGGAAGAGGAGGACGAAGAGGAATATACCATTGTCCAGCGCAAAAAGAAGCAGCCAAGGAAGAAGAAGGAAGAAGAGGGACAAAAGAAGAAATTAACATACGCCAATATCCTGGCTAAGATACCCCAGGGGATCCCCAAGAAGCCGGAAGAGACGGCCACATATATCACCCTCAAAGGACAGGATGACCAGTGGACGCCGGCAAGCCTTTGGCAGCAATTCCCAGGGAAGGAAGAATTAGAGAGCCTGGGCGCAAGAGTTAAGGTGCTGCGTGCGACCCGGGCTGGAGCAGTCCTGGTCAGGACGGAGGGTGCTGACCAGGCCAGGAAGATCATGGACTGGGAGTTGCTAAAAGGCAAAGGAATAGAGGCAAGGTTGGCCAAGACAAAGAGACCCCGAATAGAAGTAAGAGGGGCCCCAAAACATTGGGACGGGCCAACCGTAGAGGGATACCTCTGGGGGAAGACGACCCTTGAGAAGCCACAAGAGAAGGGGGCCAGGAAGGAGTGGCTGAAAACCTGCTTTGCCACTCCGGCAAGGGGCGGCCTCACGAAGAATTGGATATTGGAGGCACACCCCGCAATGAGGTACGCCCTGATGACCTTGACCTCCGAGGAGGTTAGCGGAGGATGGTGGTCCCTGTCCATCAGAGATCACCTCGACACCCCACTCTGCTTGAAATGTCAAGATTACGGCCACATCGCAAGGCAGTGCGAGAAGGATGTAGCCTGTAGATGGTGCACGAGGACCGGGCACGTTGCCAAGAACTGCCCGGAAAGGTGAAAGGAACCCCCCCCCCCCCGTGCTACAGGAACTGCCATAAGATAGGCAGAGTGGGGAAGGAACTCCAGCACTGTGCCGGTAGCAAAGAATGCCAGGTACACTTGGAGATGATAGATAGGGAGGCGAAGAAGACCCGATATGCGTAGACTGCAGATTTTGCAGGTCAATATGGGCCGAAGACGAGTGGTCGCGGATGAGCAAAGGGTTCTCACCCGAAGTTGTGACATCATGGTTGTTCAAGAGCCATGGTGTCAAGGAAATATGGTCAGCGGATTTGGTGTCGCGTCGAGGATCGTGGCTCTGAGCAGTGGACAGAGGAGGCCCAGAGCGGCGATAATTATCGTCAACCCAAACCTCGACGCCTTGGAACTAAAACAACATACCACGGCGGACCAGGCGGCATGCTACATTAGATGGGGCAAAATGTCATTTGCCCTCGTGTCCTCGTACATGCCGCCAAGACCAGTAAACATAGAAGAGCATATATCCGCTGTGGAGGCTATCGCACTTAAGTACAGGAACGCGATAGTCTGTTCCGACACCAACTCCTGGAGCACGGCCTAGGGTTCGGTGCGCACAGATGTAAGAGGAAGAGTCTTGGAGGAGAGCCTGGCGAGGTGTCAGCTATTCATTGTCAACGAGCCATCTGGTCCCACATTTGTTGGAGCGAGGGGCCAGAGTTGGATTGACGTGACACTTGCCACGGCAGTTATGGCAAGACGAATTGCGCACTGGACCTTACGGTCAGACACGAGCTCGGACCACCGGGTCATAGCCTTCAGTGTCACGGAGGAGGAAGGCGAAGCCCAAGAAGTGGAGAAGGGCTTTGTGACCCGGACGGCGAACTGGGAGGAGTACACCAGTAAACTGGAGGGAGTACTGATTGACCAGGAATGGGAAGAAATAGCGCCGACGGAAGGTGAGTCAGAAATCGACCAGAGTGGCGGATGCTGACGGGCGCCATCAGATAAGCGGCGAGTACCTCCCTCCAGAGCCGTAGGGTGAGAGCGCGTCCGGTCCCATGGTGGACGCCAGCCCTAACACAGAGGAAAAGAGAAGCATATAGGGCCAGGCGTAGGTACCAGGAGTGCAGAGAAGAAGTCAGGAGAGATGCACTCCGTAATGAGTACAAGCATAGGCAACGGGTATACCGAAACGAAATCAGAAAACAGAAGAGGATATCCTGGGACGAGTTCATTGTCAAGGAATCGGAAAAGAATCCCTGGGGAATACCTTACAGGGTGGCAATGGGCAAGGTTAAGCCGCTGCAGATGATGGCGGCTTTAAGAGAAAGGCAGACCCAGGCAGCCACCCTGGAGGAAAGTGCAACGATGTTCATCAACTCGACGTACCCCAGGGATGATCCGTCCCAGGATAATGAGGAGGATGAGTTAATAAGAAGCGCCACGGTATACCCGCCAGGTACTGACCTATGCCCACCATAGGATATGTGGGACCTTCGTCTTGCCGTGGATAGACAGAGGACCGGAAGAGCTCCAGGACTCGACGGAATAGATGCGGCAATCCTCAAACATAGTAGCCCGTACATTGAGGAAGAACTGCTTAGCATCCTCAATCGATGCTTGGACGAGGGGTACTTTCCAAGCAAATGGAGGGTTGCCGACCTGAGACTTCTCTACAAGGGAGGAGGTAAAGACAAGGAGATGGCCAAAGCCTACAGGCCAATATGCCTCCTCCCAGTAGTTAATTAAACTAATAGACTAGAATTAAACTGATAGACTGTTTGTTTGTTGAGATTTATCAGTGCATTAGGCTGAACATCTATCTTGAAATTTAATTATTCTTTCAGGTATATACTAGATTATTGTTGGTATTTTTAAGTACTATTGTTTAAACCATTTTTCGTTTATTGATAATTGTTATGATGGTCTTGTGCCGAATCCGGCTACACGCAATAATCAATAGTAACTAAACTCAATACCATAACAACTTTAATCATATGGCATTTATGTTTTATTATTATAGGTTGAATAACCTTTCAGTTTTGTTATTAGTCTGTGATATTTCGTTATTAGAACTTGTAAAATATATTCTCCATAAAAAACATACTGTTGATTTTTTACAGAAGGAAATTTTGCACGAAGTTCGTTTGTGCTGTAACGGACACGAAATAATACACTGGGAAAAGAAGATAGGTGGAGGTGTGGCACGTCTCCATACAATAGTCCGTTGTGGGCGGTAAAGAAAAAGAGCACATCCGGAGAGAAGTATCGGGTTGTTATCGATTACTGCAAATTAAATGAAAACCCCAAAGATGAAAAATATCCAATTCTGAGGTTCGAAGACATCTTAGGCTAAGCGGGCAGGTGATATTTAGCACTCTTGATCTTAAGGCGGGGTATCACCAGATTAAGATGGACCCGAGGGATCAATGCAAAACCGCTTTTACATTCGAGCGCGGGCATTATGCGTTCACTAGAATGCCGTTTGGGCTTAAAAACGCGACCATCACATTCCAAAAGCTTATGGACGACCTATTGAGGGGAATCGATGAGAATTCGTGCCAAGTCTATATGGACGACCTTCTAGTTTTTAGTAAGCCCGAGCGAGAACACGTTGAAAATTTAAGGGCGGTTTTTGAAAGGATCCGGCAGTTCGGGCTAAAACTTTCGGTAGAGAAATCGCGTCTAGGGGAGAGCGAAATAAATTTTTTGGGACACACTATTTCAAAGGAGGGGGTGAGACCGGACAAAGGAAAGGTGGAGGCTATCGCGAAAATGGTCGGTTGATGGGGTCCCTTAATTATTATCGTCGATTCGTACCCGAAATGGTGCAGTTTTTAGTTCCCATCAACAACTTATTGAAGAAGGGGCGGAAAATTTGTATTTCTCCAGAGATGGAGAGCAATATTCGGAAGTGTATGGAGGAATTAAAGAAGGAGCCGATTCTCAGGTTTCCGGATTTTGAGAAGATGTTCACCATAACAACCGACGCCAGTGAATATGCGCTAGGGGGAGTTCTGTCGCAAGAGGGCGAGAAGGGACATAGGCCCGTAGCGTATGCTAGCAGACGGTTAACCGACGCCGAATCGAGGTACAGCGCGTTGGAGCGTGAGCTACTCGGGATTGTATGGGCTGTGGATCACATCCGGCCGTACGTTTTCGGGAGGAGGTTTCGAGTGCATACCGATCATAGACCCCTACAGTGGGTAGGGAAGTTGAAGAAAACCTCTGCGAGAGTGACAAGGTGGAAGGAGTTCCTCAGCCAGTACAATCTCGAGGTAGTTTATAAACCGGGCAAGGAGAACGTAATGGCCGATTGGTTGTCGCGCGCGGTTATAGTGAACGCGGTGGAGGAAAATGAGCCGGGGCCGTCAGGGGATATCCGGCAGTTTCTAAGAGAATGGGCTCCGGAGGGTGAGGGTGGCGAGGATACACAGAGTGCAAATAATGAGCCCCATGAAGAACGCGATGAGTCCCAAGAGGGAAATGAGTCCCAAGAAGACGAAAGTTCCGCGGACGAGAGACCCACAGATATGGAGGAAATAGATGACATAATTAATGATAAGAACGGACAGATCATCTGGAAAACCAGGACTGAGGGTCTTCCGAAGGCGGACTTTTCAAAGTATGGGAGAAGTAATATTATAATCATATGGACGGATCCGGGGATCAGGGAAGAGTGCATGGTGAAACTATTGCAAGGGGTAACTAAGCCGAGAAGGACATACCACCTATATATTGGAAACGCGACCATATGGGATAGGGTAATGAGACTGTGGAGAGAGGAGAAAATAGGGGTCGACAGGATTTTTATCAAATGCGCGAGGTCGGTAGAGGTGATTCAAGACGGTGAGCGCCAAAAAGAGGTAACCCTTTCATATCACCAAGGAAAGACCAATCACCGGGGTACACAAGAAACTCCCAGGGCGTTGAAACGGAGGTATTTCTGGTGGGGCATGAAGCGGACGATTCAAGAAGTCATTGGGTCGTGCGAGGTATGCCTCATCACGAAATACGACCAGCATCCCTCAGGGTGGGTTCAAGAGGAGACGCCCACGGTAGCATTCCCATTAGCGGACCTTCAGGTGGACACGTTTACGTAGAGGGGTTATAGGTGGGTTACCATCCTGGACGTGTTTAGCAAAATCGCGCAGGCTCACTTGATGCAAAATAAGTCGGCGGAGTCAGTGTTAGGAGCGTTACGGTCGTGGTTCAAGGTTTATAGCAGGGGTGCTCAAACGGTCGATCGCGATCGACTAGTCGATCGCGAGTGCTTTTTGGGTAGATCTCGAGAAGAAAAAAAATGTTAATAAGTAGGTAGGTAACTAAACTACAAAAATGTATTACGTAATAAAATAACACTGCTTGCGGCAAAAGGTGGCTTTATCAAAGGAACGCGCGGCACTTGTCAAAGAAAAGCCGTGTTGTTTCTAGACGAGAGAGACAGTACAGTCTAGTTTCGGGCGGCGCGTTTGACGGGAACATTCGAGACTTTCGTTCACGCCGATATAAATGTTGCGCCTGCAGGAATTGGAGTCATTCTGAATTGTAACTTGATGGCGATCCTACGTCGATACAAAGTTTATTATTAAATAGTGGAAAATGAGTGCAGTGAAGAAATCTAAAACGTATCATTTTAATAAGGATTGGGAGGAAGAATTTTTCTTTTGTATGGTGAAGGGTAAGTGCATTTGTGTTATTTGTCGTGCGTCAGTTGCAATACCTAAGCGTGGTAACTTAGAGAGGCATCATAAAACGGTTCATAAAAACTATGAAAAGGATTTTCCGCTACCGAGTGAATTAAGAAAACGAAAAGTAAGTGATTTGATATCTTGTTTGAAAAAAGAACAATCCATGTACACAAGACCAGCCAAACAATCAAAAGCTGCTACGATCGCGTCATTTAAAATATCTCATATTTTGGCGAAACACAAGAAACCATTTGAAGATGGATCGGTGGTGAAGGAAGCATTTATTGAAGCGGGTGAGACTTTATTTGGAGATTTTAAAAATAAAACAGAAATCATGTCTGCTATTAGAGAACTTCAGTTATCTCGTCCGACTGTCACAAGGCGTATTGAAGTCATGAGTCAGGACATCGCAGATAAACTAAAACATGATATCATGGAATGTACATACTTTTCTTTACAGTTCGACGAATCCATCGATATGACAGACACTGCCCAGCTGTGTATTTTTATTCGGATGGTATTCAATGACATGTTGGCTAAGGAAGAATTTTTGACAATCATTCCTCTGAAGGGGAAGGCCCGTGGCGAAGATATATATGACGTTTTCTTTCAATTTTGTAAAAAACTACGAGCTACCAATATATAATTAGTGTGCATTACAACCGATGGAGCACCAGCAATGACTGGAAACAAAAACGGTTTTGTGGCATTGTGTCGAGCTAATGAAGAATTCCCTTCATTTTTTTCATTCCATTGCATTATACATCAACAAGTTTTGTGTTCAAAAGTTTTAAACACGGAGGAAATTATGGGCATTGCAACAAAAATTGTGAATTCCATCCGTGCACGTAGCTTGCAACGGCGGCTCTTTCAGTTGCAGTTGGAAGATAGGGAGTCAGCTGAACACACTGATTTAGTTCTTCACACGGACGTCAGGTGGTTGAGTCGCGGAAAATTCCTAGAAAGGTTTCAAGAATTATTGCCCGAAATAACAGCTTTTCTGGACGAAAGAGGTGATGACACTCAGATTTTGAAAAAAACGAAAAATGGCTAAATGATTTGGCATTTTTGACTGACATCACAATGCACTTAAACACCGTTAACTTGGAGCTTCAAGGTAAAGGAAAAACTATTATTGAGATGATTAGCGCAGTAAACGCATTCAAAAGTAAATTGCAACTTATGATAGATCAACTGAAAAGAAAGGATCTGAAACATTTTCCGTCTTTGAAAGCAAGGATTCCTCAGTTGAATTATGATACGTATGAGGCTGAATTATCAAATATTTTGGGACAATTCGAAATGCGTTTTTATGATTGCAGTAAATTGGAAAATATAGCATCATTTATGAGTTATCCTTTTTCATGTAAAAACATTGAGGAATTAGCTACTGAAATAGCAAGTCAGTTTAATATGAACTCATGTTCTGTTGAAAATGAGTTGGTGCAGATTATATCAGATATACATCTCAAAGCTACAGCATCTGATACAAATTTCTGGTGTTTTTATATCTGAAGATAAATATCCGAATGTAAGGCAAATCGCCCTTCAACTGACGGCATTTTTCGGGTCAACTTACTTGTGCGAGTCTGCATTTTCTGAAATGAAGATAATTAAGTCAAAATATCGCAATCGACTAACTGACGATCATATGTCATCATGCTTGAGATTAGCACTCAGTGGTTACGTACCATCTTATGAAAAGTATGCTGAGGACATGCAGTGCCACGCTTCAACATCCAAAGCCACTCCTTAGTTAAGTTTAACACCATATGTAACTCTTTTGTTTTGTAACAACAAATAAACTCGCAATTTTGAATAACTATGAGTTTTTTCATTGATATTGTAGAGAAGAACCTAACTAAACCTAACCCAAACCTTGACTAAAATAATGTACCTATATTGTGCAGAAAGCTAATATCTATATATGCTACGGTACACCCTACCTAGGTAGGTAGGGTGTATCGTGTATGTACGACAACCCTGCATCACACACACTTGCAGTCTCAGAGTCGATCGTAAGTAGTCTAAAAATATTGAGGTAGATCGCCAGCAGTTCAAGTTTGAGCACCCCTGGTTTATAGGATTCCGGATAGAATTTCGTCGGACGGGGTCTCGAGTTCGACAATGCACAGGTTAGGGCAGAGGCCAAGGAACTCGAGATCAGGTGGCATATAAATACCCCAGGGCATCCCAAGGGCAGAGGGGGTATCGAAAGACTGCACGGAACCCTCAGCGAACATCTACGGATCTATCAAGTGGATAAGGGTTTAGAGCCGGATGTCGCGATGGAGAAGGCGATCGCCGCGTATAATAATTCTATTCACACTGTAACGGGATATTCGCCGGTAGAGATTGTATTTGGGCTCCGAGAGCGAAGGCGCGATTTTCGGGACACTGTAGTGGGGGAAAAAATAGTGAATTCCATCTCCAATCACCATTGGGCATTTGCGAAACTGTGGGAGAAGGCGCGAGAGCGCATAGTCCGAGAGAAACAAAAGCGGGTTGAGCGGTAAGATGTGAGGATGCTCGATGTAACCGGACAGATTAAAATAGCAATGGTGGTGTACCGGAAAAAGAGTAGCAACCGCGGCAAGGAGATATGTCGCTACGAGGGGCCATTCCGAGTGATTGCTATTAGAGAGCACAACGTACTCACGTTGGAAAGTATCAAGGAGCCGCGAAAGCGGAGAAATGTTCATATAGAACAGATACGCTTCCGATTGAGGAGCAAATTATTAGATAGTTTGGAGTGTTTGTGAAGAACGGAAAAGAAAAGTGGTTTTTTTTTGTATATTTTTTTTCGATTTTTTTTTTTTTTTTGAGGGAAAAAGAATATTTTTAATTATTTTTATTATTAATTGATTTGCACTAGAGAAATGGAGAGGAAGAATTTTGTTTTGTTAAAAGAGTGTATTTTTTTTTTTTTTTTCATTTTTAGCGTGTATATAAAGTAGAAGTAGTGTATATAGAGAATAGTAGTTTTATTTGTGTAGATATTAGTATAAGGAGAATTTTATTTTATTTTTTTTAATTTTGTAAGTGTGTGCTATTCTATTGTAAAAAGGATTTTTATTTTATGTTTATGTGTGTGTGTGTGTATCGTAGTTGTAAGTTAGGCTTAAGAAATAGTATTAATTTTGGGTATTATTGTATAAAGGTCATTTTTTATTACGTTGTAGAATTAGGAATTAGTGTAAAAGTTTGTTTTTAAGTTTATCTGTTGTACTTTGTACCAAATAGGATTAGTGAATCTTGTACCAATATAGGATTATAGTGTTTATTTAGTGTTATCTGTGTGCTTCGGGGCAGTCAAGGTCCGAAGCCATACAGTATTAGAGTTAATCCTCAGTAACATAAATAAACAATGGAATAATTCTATCCACACTGTAACGGGATATTCGCCGGTAGAGATTGTATTTGGGCTCCGAGAGCGAAGGCGCGATTTTCGGGACACTGTAGTGGGGGAAAAAATAGTGAATTCCATCTCCAATCACCATTGGGCATTTGCGAAACTGTGGGAGAAGGCGCGAGAGCGCATAGTCCGAGAGAAACAAAAGCGGGTTGAGCGGGAAGATGTGAGGATGCTCGATGTAACCGGACAGATTAAAATAGCAATGGTGGTGTACCGGAAAAAGAGTAGCAACCGCGGCAAGGAGATATGTCGCTACGAGGGGCCATTCCGAGTGATTGCTATTAGAGAGCACAACGTACTCACGTTGGAAAGTATCAAGGAGCCGCGAAAGCGGAGAAATGTTCATATAGAACAGATTACGCTTCCGATTGAGGAGCAAATTATTAGATAGTTTGGAGTGTTGTGAAGAACGGAAAAGAAAAGTGTTTTTTTTTTTGTATATTTTTTTTCGATTTTTCGAGAATCTTGTACCAATATAGGATTATAGTGTTTATTTAGTGTTATCTGTGTGCTTCGGGGCAGTCAAGGTCCGAAGCCATACAGTATTAGAGTTAATCCTCAGTAACATAAATAAACAATGTCAAACTGTATATAAGCAGCCGCATAAGAGCAATAAAGTTAGTTATTATCCAACAGTCATTGAGTGTTTTTATTGAGTCTTTTTATTCTTTTTTTTTAAGATTTATTTTTCATCCAATTTAACTTTATATATATATATATATATATATATATATATATATATATATATATATATATATATATATATATATATATATATAAACAAATATACATAATAAAATAAAATAAAATAAAAATAAAAAAAACAAATGACACTTGAAGAAGGTTCTCTTGGAATTGTTTAAGCAGATTAGTTTATTGTTCCCGATCTGTAAATACTTGGAATATTATGACTTCACTTCTCTTCTATTCCTTCTCTCTACCATCAATCGATCGTTCCATTACCCAGTCTCTCAATCAGTGTCCACCAACACATAATAATAATCGTGAATTGTTTACTTGTACCAAAAATGCCGAAAGTGACTAATGCGAAGTCGAAAGATCTTGTTAAGATGTACGCGAGCGAGTTCGAAAATAAGACTTTTAAGGCTGACGGAGACATTTTGTACTGTGCTTGTTGCGAAAACGTTGTTTTAACTACTACTCGGTTTTTAGTAACTCAAGACATAAAAACAGCAAAACATAAAGAAAGAAAGGGTAAGAAGTCAAAATTTCTACAAACATTCATAACTCAAACTGCCACTGGACCGGAAAAGTCAGGTTTCGATACCGATTTATGCCCTGCTTTAGTTCGAGCTGACATATCCTTTCATAAATTGAGCCACCCTGAATTCAAGGTTGTTTTTTTTTAAATACACGGGGAAAACCGTTCCTCGCGAAAGCACACTCAATAAATATCACCAGGATGTTGTGTATACCGAAACCCTTAATAAACTCAGAGACCTGATAAAAAATGGACCGATCTGGGTCTCGATGTATGAAACAACAGATGTTGAAGGTAGATATGTAGTAAACACAATCGTGGGTTTATACAAACATAAAAATATATGCACTATTCTAAGGAGAAAACAAAAAGGTTAAAATTAAAAAGCCAATTATAAAGAAATCTCAAATGTTTCTAAACATAATAAAAATCCATAAATTCTTAGTTGTATTTTTCTTTTTCACCTACTTTATCCAAAACATCGTTTTCTTTAGAAATCATATCATAAAAGTCTGCACATGTAAATTTTAAATTGCATTTTATGATCATCATCTGTTCAATTGTTTCTGTTTGCAATTTATTGCGCTTCTTCATCCACTGGGTATTAATCATAGAGAAAACTCTTTCAACATTGACGTTATGGCATAGAATCGCAAACTAGTATTCCTCCAATTTTAGTTTATTAGTATTCCTTCCAAGTAGTTCAGAATTAAAGTCTTCCTAATGAAATGATCTAAAATAAGCAGTCCTCTTTTATGTGCCGAATTTTTTTTAAAAATCTTCTATGAAATTCTGCAATTGATCAAAAAGTTTACTAAATTAGTCAAAAAGGTAAGAGAAGTGGGAGTTTCCAAGATCTGAACACAATCGCATTTCCGCCACGCGGTAAGATTGCTACTTCAACGAGGAAACGAAAAAGCCTAACAAATGCCGGACAGGCCGAACACACAAATATTTTGGCCGGACACGGCCATAAAAAGCTGGATATGTCCGGCTAAAGCCGGACAAATGGCAACCCTGGTTGCAGAGACTGTTTAGGTTTCAATTTCCAGATATCGATCAATTGATAGCTACCGTCAAAAGAATATTCTTGAAGGCTCCAAGCCGTGTTTTTCAAGATTTTCAAGATGAATTACCCTGAGCTTCCGCTGCCTCCTCAACCCCCACCACGAGGTGTGGGAAAAGTGAAAGGGAGTGTCTCAAAGTGAAAATATGGAAAAACACTAATCGAACTGGAGCGGGCAAAGGCTGTAATTTAAGATTCAAGTGACATGTTGTATTTTGACACTTCCCACAAAAAAAAAAAAAAAAAAAAGTTTAGGAAGAAATCGGAAGAACATTGAACAAATCAGGTAAGAATTGATTTGATTTTTTTTTTTATTTGAGATACTATTTTTAATATGAACTAACATCAAGCATTAACCATAATAACATACGTAGCACAAGTGTTCTTCCAAGAACTATTAGTTTCTTTTAACGTTTTTGCTGACAACTTATTCAAACCCTGTGGAGCAGATTTCCAGGACACTTATCGATTATAATTCATTAGCTAGTTACTATGCTTGTTTGGATCAGTAGATAGTTACCATAATCAATGTTTGTTATTCATAATAAATCTTCTAGAAAGTCTTGTGTATATTATAGATATTATAGTAACTTTGATTCGTTTGTAAGACCGATATAAACAACATAACCACTTCTTTTTGTCTTGAGGAAGATTGCGGCTGCGTATACAAGTATAGCAAGCATTCTCCACGACTACAGAGGTATCTTTTTAACTTGATGATGATTTTCAAATCCTAATACCCGAGTTTCAAGAATTATTAAGAAGACTTCACTCATCATCAAGGAAGGAGGTTTTTCACTGAAGATAACATATTTTATGGTAATTAAAATTTTATTTTTATTTAAAAACATTGCAAGATAAGTTAAAGCAATTAAAGGTAACGGTTCGGATCGGCGACACCACCAAACTAGGTTGACCCGCGCTACACCGACCAGTTCGATCCTTAAGCTTCACTTCATGTTTACATTTTTCGATAGTTCATTCCTATAACCTCACATGTAAACAATCACTTCTACAGTTTCAACTTGGATTGTGTTTTTTAGTTTGTTATATTGATATTTAGACTTCTTAAATGTAAATAAGTGAAACAGAAGTTAACAACACGAGGATTTGGTGTTTTATGAATTCATGTTTTCTTATTTCATCTAAGCTTATGTGTAAAAGTGTTATAAAACTTAAGAAGATTAATTTGTACATGGATTTGGTGTTTTACATATTTATATTTGTTCTATCAATTTAAGTGATAAAATTTACAACTTGTAAAAGTGTTATGAAACTTAACAAGATTTATTTGTACATGGATTTGGTGTTTTATATATTTTTATTTGTTGTTTCAATTTCAGTATACATATTTTGTGAATGGCTTCTTTGTCATCCATATTACTTTTTGTGCTAAAGTGAGACAGATTGTATAATTAATTCAATAAAACATATCAGTTTATAAATAAATGTGAGAAAGTATATCACAGGTTTTTTATGTTTTCTTATTTCCACTTCCCATGAGAAAATATAGCAAAAATTAACATCATCACTTTCAACTAGGATTCTGTCTTATATTATATAATGGCTTATAACATGGAGAATTGACAATGTGAAAATTATCACAGATTAAAAGGTAAATGACACATTACTATATAATTGTAGAACTATTGGTATAATGTTATAGATTAATGTGTTTTTAAAAAAAATTAGAAGCCTGATGATGGAACATTATCTCTGAAACATATAGCTACAAATTTTAAATAAATAGGAGTTAAGCCAAATAAATACTTAAGGATTCTGTCTTTTTTATATTTATAATCTGTTATTTTCACTTCTCTGACAGAAAGTTCATCAGGAATTAACTTTACTGGTGGTTCAGTAGTATATTATTTGTTGATTAAATTAATATTAATTCAAAATTGATTTAGTGTCTTATATTTTGATATTTCCTTATTTCCACTTTAATATTTCCTTATTTCTCATTTTAATATTAGAAAGTAAACAGAAGTTAATATTACTTTGAACAAGGATTTAGAGTTTCACAGTAAATGTAGGAGAATAACCTTTCCCTTCTAAAAGCAGCGACTAGAACATCGAAATAAATCGGTACAAGGTTAGAATCGATAAAAGGTATTCTGAGCGGGTTTAGGGGTTGGTGTCGCCGATCCGAACCGTTACCCAATTAAATACAAGTTTAAGTTTTAAAATATTGATTAATTATTATTAAAAACAGGTACAAATTCAGAGATGGCAATGGAAATTAATGATCATAATTTTAAATTAATTCCTGAATATGATGGTGACCCTTTACAATTGGCAGATTTTAATAGAAATACTAAATTTGTGTATGATTTATACTGTCAAGATAATAATCAATATAAAAATATCAATTATTCTAAAGTAGTATTTTAACACTATTAACAATAGTATTAGTATTATTAACAAAGCTTAGGGGTAAAGAAAAAATGACAAGGAATTCTCTGATGTTTCACAAAGTTTGTCATTTTTAAAACGAAAATATCAAGACTCTCCCACAAGGGAACATTTAAATTCTGAATACTACGCCTTACCACTATGAAAACCCATACGATTACTTGGAAAGATTAAGGAAGAGAAGGTGTGATTTATACACTCGTGTATATGCTGACGCCGAAATATTAGACAAACAATCAGAGATGTATCAGTACAATAAACAAATTTCATATCATGCAGTACATCATTTTTATCCGTCGGTTTCATATCTATCAAATTCGAAACAATCGAAGAAACTGAGGAAAGTTTAAGAAATAGTCCCGCCCGCACACATTATTCATCGTATGTACGGCCAGGAAAGTCGAAAAGATAGCGAACACCTACAAAATCATTTAAATTATAAAGGTAAAAATTTCGATCCGAATTATAAAAATAAACATAAAATAAAAAATTTCACAAATCGCCTTATGAACAAAATTATCAAAACCAATATCAACAACAATCTCCTAGTTATCACCAAACTTTTCAATACTAGAATCAACAACAAAATCCTAATTATAAAAATACAAATAAATAAAGACATGTTCAAAACCAACAACAGGATCAGCAATCCCAACAAAAATACTTTAATAAATTTTCATCGGGAAACTAGAGGAATCAACAACAAAATATAGATCCACCACAACAAAATGATTCAAATACGGTTTCGATGAGAACGGTTTCAAACCGTGTTCATTACACAGAGGATTAAAAAGATGAACAAATTAGAATATTAACGAAAAGTGTAAAGTGAGTAAAACAATTAAAAATTAATAATTATTAATTAATAAGATAATTAAAATATCTTAGAGCTAGTTCCAGACGCGAGAAAACCACCGGATCAAATATAATACAATCAACAGATGATGAATTACTTTGTATAGATGATTTACCCCAGCTCACGGAAAAGGAAAAAAATAAATGGTTAATTGACACTGGAGCGACAAAAAATTATGTTTGTCCCCAAAATATTCCGAAAAACGCGAAGGTAACTACAGAATACTTTATTTAAAAAACCTCTAATGGACGTGCAGAAGGAACACAAAGTGTACACCTCAACCTGCATTCTTTGATGGGAATTAATCATGAAGTATAATTCTTAGTTTTCCCCATTAGCACGCAATTCGATTTATTACTTGGTTATGGAACCTTGAAACCATTAAAAGCTAAAATAAACTTAAATGAAACGGAAATAAAAATAATGGATAAAAATTAGAAATTAGAAAATGATATGTTCTATACTGAAGATAAAAATGAAATAAATACAAGACATGAACAACTAAATCCGGAAATAACGAATAAGTTGTTCTCGTCAAAAGCCGTCCTTCGTAAATAAAACAATTAAATACATTTAAAAAGAAGAAGAAAAAAAAAAGTAAAGTAAATTGTGAATCACGCAAGCCCCATCTAGCGAATTTATATGGCAACTAAACACTCTAGTATTTACAATAAACACCAGAGGGCACTAGCTGATATCTTAATCTCTCGCCACTGGGCTAGGGCAATTGAAAGGGTTCGTAATAAATAAAATAAGTAAATAAATCACTAAAATAAAATAACAGCAGTATAAAGCCTAGGAAGCCAAAATTTGAACTGATAAGAGGTTAATATACTGATAATACGGTGCACTCCAAAAATGGCTGCCTGCCCTGGCGATTGAGAGGTAAGCCCCCTCCACTGGCGGATCTAATGGGGGGGCACAGGGGCACGTGCCCCCCCCCCCCCCCAAATAAATTTTATGATTTGAAAGAAAAGTTAAACTGATATAGATTGATTAAATCTAATATATATATATATATATATATATATATATATATATATATATATATATATATATATATATATAGCTTAACTATTTTTTTTTTTTTTTGCGTTACTGAAGATTAACTAAATTCTAATTTGACTAACTTCGCGTCACTTCATTATTGAGCAATCTCATTACTATAGTTTGTAATACTTCCGCCATGAGCAGTACTAGAGCAATGAGATCGGGCGGGTTTCATCATAGTTGTACTGTTGTATTTATCCCGCAAGCATTCCGTTTTCCGTTCTGATTATTTGAAAAATTAAAAAGTGTTTGTAGTCAAATCTTGTGGCTCGTGCAGATACGAGATGAGTGGCAGTGGAGGGAAGAAAAGGCAAACAGGCCTACAATCATTCTTTTTTAAGAAACCAAAGGTAAGTTTGACAACATATTCTAGTGTTTACTTAATATTTTCGTTTTTGTCACTGATTTTTCAGGTTCTCGATAGATCTTACCACAACGAAAATTGTTTTGTCCCCCTTGAAACAAATACTACGGTTAAAACCCCTGATAGATTGTTAGAGTGCCAAAGAATGAATAGAACTAAGAAAAGGTTCAAATCGTCCGTAGAGATTTGACCTGGAACCTGTGTACTCTTAAACGTTGTTTTATGTTAGCGAAAAATAATTTCGATGTAAGTATAACCATGACGATAGCTTTATTCGATTCATTAGAAAATGAAAATTATTGTATTATCAAAAGCATCAAAATCGATAATTTTAATGGTGGTTTCTCTAGAAATTCTAGAATATGGAGATATTCAGTTAAGATTGTTAATTACATGGAGTTAGGAAGGGAGTGGAGGGAGCGATACCATTTACAGGGTGTCTACTAGTCGGGAATTTCGGGAATTTCGGGAATATGTCGGGAATTCCGTGAGGTCGGGAAAAAGTCGGGAATAAGTCGGGAATTTACCGAAAAGTCGGGAAAAATTCGATGTTAAAGCAAAAATGTACTATCGTGCTTAAATGTTCATAACGAAAGTTCTCTCTTCATAGTTTTAGTTCCTATGCATTCAGTTTTCTAATTTAAAATTCACTCTTGAAACCTCTATTTTTAAGTGTAGGGACTTTTTTTGACAAGCTCTAGCTCTGTTGGTGTTCCTCGGATCGAATATTTGACGTCATTCTTGTAAAAATTTAATGGAGAATATTTGTTGTTCAGTAACATTTGTCGCAAGGACCCACAGTGGGGAAACAGCGATTCCTATGTATATTTTTATTTTCCCTATTATGTTATTTATATTTTCTCTATAATGTTTATTATATTTATATTTTCCCTATTATGTTATTTATATTTTCCCTATTATGATTTTTTTTTTACTAATTTTAGTGTTTTACCAATAATGTAAAGTAAAGCGCCTACCGAAAGGGAGTAGCGAATATCCAAAAATGGTATTATTTGAAGACGATTTATTTCAAGCATCCAAGAAACTGCACACATCCTAGATACTAAAAAAACGTTGATTTTTTTTAGAGACACAAGAAACTGGACATGGACAACTGGCCAAAAAACGTTGGACAACTGGCCGAAATTGGGTGGGAGCGTCGCACCGGTAGACAAAATTCAAAATTCTTGTTTTTTTCCAAAAATGCCCCACCATTTGAAAACGATTCATTTCAAGCCCACAATATACTGTACCAAGATAAAAAAAAAATAAAAATAAAAAAATAAATAAAAAAAAAAAAAAAAAATTGCCTTACGAAATTTGTAAGTTGCTTCAGACTAGCAGACAAAATTCAAAATTTAGTTCTATATACCCGTCTAACAGTGCATTTTTCGAAGATGATTTTTTTATTTTTCTATTTGATTTTTAATTAGTTTTCCTCTATATACTAATTTGCTTCCTCCAAAATGTTTCATATTACTTACATACAATCTAATTATGACAGTACCATATAAACCGATCTTGTTATACGACTTTAATGTAAATATACCAATTAATAAATATGAACATTATTAATATAAAAATCTTCCACATAATTTTATGAAATATATACTGTAATGGAACATAATAGGTGGGAAACGAGAGGAAGCAATAGGTTCAGCGAATTGCTTATTAGATTTTGGTCTCTATAACCTTCCAAGAGTTAGGCAAAAATTAATTATGATTTAATATTTCAAAGAATCATTCATCTAATTTAACCATTATTAAATTTTTTAATTGATTTTTCAGCCAAGTCATTTATTGACAAAAAAAAAATTAAATAATAGATTTAATATTAACTAAATTAGATGATTGAATCCAGGAATATTTAATTATGATCTAATTTTTCCCAACTTTACCCCTTCCCCAACTGACTCAGCCACCTCATAGATAGTCTGTCTCTTCTCAGTTTCAAAAGTGATAACTGTGTTTTAAAGTTAAGTTCAATATTTCATATTGTTGAATTCAAGTTTAGACTGTAGCATCTACATTTTTGGTCTGGCCTATCGGATTAAGGATATTGATTTCAAGGTATGATCAATTTTTGATATTTGTCCGTCCTGTTATTAAATTGTAGTTTTTTTTTTTTTTTTTTTAACGGAAGGATGTTTTTAGGATAACGTGTTTTTGGAACTTCTATTCCCATTTCACCGATTGAAGTTGAATATTGATTCAACGTAATTAGCTCCCAACATAATAATACGGTAAATAATAATTAATTTGGTATCTCTTTTTATGTCTATGGTTAGCTTTTTGCAAGTTTTTATTTTTTGCTTTCTCTTCTATAGTGTAGTTGATAATTTTACACTACTCTCCTTGCATTATGCATAATACATGCATTGCTTCTGAGTTTGCGCTTAATATTATACTTTTCATGGAGTAATAGTTAGGTATTGAAAAACGGATTTAACAGAAAAGTGTAAAAAATAAAAAATAACGAAAAATAAATATAGTTTTCAAAATTTATAATTTTAATTGAACAATTTGAATTAGATTGTCTGTCAAAATAAAATTAACTGATGGTTTCTTCTTTAAATTCTTGTTCTCGTCAATTCTTTTCTTATTTCTTTAAATCTAGCAATTGGAAATCAATGTCTGCTACGATTTTGTTTAGTTTCTTTTGATTGTTTCTGTACATTACATTCTCCTGAAGTGACCAAATGTCACCTCTAGGGACAACGCTTACAATCAAACTGTGTCTATATTTTTTTCCAATGAGGGCAATTGTAGAGTTTGTGGTTAAACGTTTATTTTTGTCCGTCGCAGGAACAAGTATTGTGTTGAGTGAGGTGAAGAATTTTGAAATATTCTTTACTCTGTTCATGTTCAATAAGGAATTGGGTTAGTCTGTAATGTGTGCTTTTGAGTTTTAGTCCAGTCAATGAGTGCTGAAATGAGGGGTGTTGAAGTGTATATGTTGGAGTGTGTGAATTCATTCCAAAATAAGTTTACACTTGTTGAACGAAGGTAATCGATAGAAACCAACGGTGGTTTGGTTGGAAGAAGCATTCATGGTTAAAGGGGTTATTCTTAATTTATCTTTCAGTTAAATAAAACGATTAGCAAAACAGAAAGGGTTGAGCACACACATTCGGTGGTTTCTGAAATGACCTAAAGAATGTATTATATCCGTGAATGTTCCTTTAAATGCTATTTTCTCATTTTCAGAATTATCCTGTTCATCCTAAAAATGTCGAAAGTCAACTATCAAGAAATCTGGTCGAATGAGTTTCCTTGGTTAGCAAAGGGAAAACGTAAAGGCACTGCATTATGCACTTTGTGCAAAACCTCAATTTTCTACGGATCGATGGGTCGATCAGCTTTTACTAGCCATAGTAAAGGAAGAAAACACACATAGAAAAACAGAGGAACGCACACAAAACCGTGCCCATCAAAAAGTTTTTTTTCACCTACTGGAGTTGCTGAAAACGTCAAAACCGAACCTGATCCTCCAGAAAGTAATAGGCCATCAGATTTGCCTTCAACATCACGGGAAACATCTTCTGGTATCTCTTCTCCTACAGAAAAACAAGTCTGCATTCAGCAGGCTGATCAGAAATCAAAGTGGTGGAAAATTAAAGACAATGTCACCGAAGCTGAAACGTTGTGGTGTATTCAATGCGTAATGTACCACATTTCCCTAAGAGCTGCCGAGAGTAGCGTAAAATTATTCAAACGAATATTTCCTGACAGCCCCACCGCTCTTGACCTGAAGTTAGGAAAGGATAAGGTATCCTACAGTATTATTTATGGCCTGGCCCCTTACTTCAAAAACAGACTATCCAAAACGTCCAAAAGTGTGATAGTTTCGTTGTTGGGTTTGATGAGACCCTGAATAAATATACGCAAAAGCAAAAATGGATATAGTTGTAAGATTTTGGAACCATACAACTAATATGGTCTCTTCAACATACTTGACCTCTGTTTTTTTAAACAATACAACTTCTGTAGATCTTTTAAATGCATTAAAAAAAGGATTGTGTGGCCTTGACTTGAAAAAAGTTGTGCAGCTATCGATGGATGGACCAAATGTCAATTGGAAACTATTAAAGATGTTAAAAAGGAAGTGGAAGAAGAGTATGGTATTCAAATGCTCGACATTGGTACCTGTGGCCTGCATACCGTCAATGTGGCTTTTAGGACTGGAATACAAAGTACCGGTTGGAAAATAATAAATTTTTTGAGGTCATCTTATTATTTGTTTAAAGACTGTCCGAGCCGACGTGGAGAGTTTATCAAAGTCACAGGATCCACAGCTTTCCCTAAAAAATTTGTGGCGTGAGATGGTTGGAGAATGCTGCATTAGCTCAACATGCTCAGGATGGTTTGGAAAATTGCAGAAGTTTGTTTCAACACGTTGCAAGCAATACAAAAATGAAAAGTATCGCATCAGCCAACAGCTACCAAGTAGTAGCTGGAGCGCTAAAGGATAATTTACTAAGAGCTAAATTAGCCATTTTTAAATATTTGGCAGAAGATTTAGAACCCTTTCTTCGAGAATTCCAGTCGGATGCACCAATGGTTCCGTTTCTTTATGAAAGTCTCAAGACACTGTTAGAATGTTGTTTAGAAAGGATTATGAAGGAAGAAGTTCTTTTGAAAATCGCTCCGCAAAAAATCAACTTTACCGACGAGCAAAACCTGAAACTGCCTCAAGAAGTTGATATTGGTTATGCAACAAGGGCAGCCCTTCGGAAATGTCCAAAAGTTAAAGACATTGAAATCCTCCGATTCCGGATGGACTGCCGTACCTGCATTTTAAAAATAGTCGTAAAACTAATGGAAAAATGTCCGCTAAAATATTCTCTAACAGAATCAGCAACATTTTTAAATCCAATAAAAATATTATCGTCCCCTAGTGATGCTATATCAAAGCTGTCAATTGCAATGGAATTACTGGTGTCGTCGAACTTGATTTCAGCATCTGTTGCCCAAAATTGTGATAGGGAATACAGAAATGTTATCAGGGAAGAAAGGTTATTACCACTGTTCAGAGAATTCAGACAAGGTGACAGATTGGATTGTTTCTGGGTTTCGTTGCTAGAGGAAGAACGAAGTTCTAACCTTAAAAAAGTTTTAAAAATTATGTTACCCTTATCACATGGGAATGCCATGCTTGAAAGAGGATTTTCAATCAATGGAGATATGATGGTTGAAAACCTGAAAGAGCAGAGTATTATTGCTCAAAGAATCATATTTGATGCTGTATTACATTTAGGGGGGATCGAAAATTTTATTGTGACAAAAGAATTGCTTTTATCCATGCGTAATGCAAATCAGCGATGGAAGCAAGCCTTACAGAAACAGCAAGAAAGACTGAGTACTGAAGAAAGAGTGAGAGCTGAAAAAAGGAAAGCAGAATTTCTTGCTAAAGAGCTCGAAGAGAAGAAAAAAAAAAAAAGTTAATTTTAGAATCGCAGAGAGAATTGGACTTAATTAATAAAAAAATTAAAGGACTAAAGGGTGAAATGTAATTTGTGATTTTAACATAATATACTTTATAGCTATACTAGCTATACTTCTAGTGCAAGAAATATATTTTTACTTACTCTACTCTTAAATTGTCATATATATATATATATATATATATATATATATATATATATATATATTGTATTTTAATTTTTTCCAACATTTCATAATTTATATTGCCAATGTTATTTGCCACTACCTATGTCAGTTTTCATTTCGTTACCATCTTACCATCCTGAATGTTCCTTATTTATATTTTGTTTGGTTTTTCAATTAATTTAGATATTTGTATTATTTTCTCAAGTTAGCTTATTCAAGTTGATCTCAAAAAACTTGGTAACCTTAAGGGACATATTGTTTATTATTGTTAAGCTATACTTTGAACTTAATTAAATTATGTTATTTATTGTTTAGTTTTATAACTTTTACCAACTTGGGTTTTAATATTTATATTATTAATAAATTTAGTTCCTTACCTATACATGATATTTTCACAAGTAATCTTGTGTTTGTTTTTGTTTTTTTGTTTTTTTTCTTTTCCAATTATTAAAACATTGTGCAATTATACTGTTTTTATATTTTTATCTTATTTACCCTTACCTTAAATTTTGGTTTATGGGGTCAACATAAAGGATATGAATTTTTATATGCTCTATTAATACGTTCATCATTTTAAATTATCAAATTTAGTCAGCTACAAAATGTTTTCATTTCACTTGAAATAACAAATAACGTGTAATTAAAGATATTTTAAACTTCTTCTCTGTGATATGTAAAGTAAAAAGTATGTATTAATTTATTTGGTTGTGTTATTATTGCAACAGTATTATAGTATCAATAGTCGGGAATTTTCTGAAATATTTTTGAAAAAGTCGGGAATTTCCAGAAAAATTCTTGAAAAAGTCGGGAATAAGTCGGGAATTTCGTTTATGGAAATTGGTAGACACCATGATTTAAAACACCCTAATCTGGTGAAGCCAAAAAGACGCCATGTTGTTTCCAGAGCGCGGCGGTAGCGGGAAATTTGAATTGAATTTTTGCACATATAAATATGGACGGTGTCGGCGGTAGCGGGAAATTTGAATTGAATTTTTGCTTATATAAACATGGACAGTGCCGGCGGTGGCGGGAAATTTGAATTGAATTTTTGCTTATATAAACATGGACAGTGCCGGCGGTGGCGGGAAATTCAATTTGAAATTTTTACACATTTAATCTTTTAGATTTTTTCCTTGCTTATAAAACTGTATTTGTCTGTTTTTTTTCTTTGATTATACTCGTATTATTTTACCTCTTTATTCTTATTCCAATTCCAAATGTAATTATGTTATCCAGCAAATAAACATGAAGGTAGAAAGGTGCGGGAATGAAGAGAAATTTGAAACCAGGAGACGCCATCTTGATTTGGCTCTTTTCTCTTTCTACACATCGACCCCTCTCACTCCGTTCAACTTGTTGCCAAAAAGTTGATGATTGTTAAGATTGCAACCTTTTAAAACACGTAAAACTATTTGTGCGAGCGTCTTATTGTGCCATCCTTACCCAAAATGGATTTCCATTCAGTTTATGATTACAAACACAATCCCATTGCCAGTTTTCGTCGTCATTTTTTTCAACTTTTCCGCTGTTCAGGTCAGGGTCGGTGTTTTTCGACTTCAACCCCCAAAATGCTAATAGCGGTTTCCGGATGACCTAAGAACTTCAATTTAATTTTATTTTTTTGGTAAATAAAAAAACCAAATGTGCTAGTAAGCTCTTTTTCATATTATAAAGTTTTTTTTTGTAAAAAATTAATGCTGGTATCACTTGAGATTGACTTAATTCAATATATAATGTTAAAAATCAATATTTTTTTTTTAAGGTACTCAACTTCATGGAATAAAATTCATAAATATATATATTAAATAAAAAGGACGATAAAAAACATTCAAAATCGAATTTGAAATAAAGGAAAGTGAAAACTGTTTAAATTAATAAACAGAACTTATTCATTAGGATCGGAAAAAAAAAAGAACAAAGAGGTAAAACAATAGGAGTATAATCAAGGAGAAAAACACACAAATACGTTTTTATAAGCAAAGAAAAAAAAAAAAAATCTGAAAATTTAAATGTGTAAAAATTTCAAATTGAATTTCCCGCTACCGCCGGTGCCGTTCATGTTAACGTGTAAAAATTCAAATCAAATTTCCCGCTACCGCCGCGCTCTGTAAACAACATGGCGTCTTTTTGGCTTCATCGAAATTTCTCTCCCCTCCCTCCATCCCGTCCTAACTCCATGGTTAATAAAGTCTTCATCCATCAGTTAAACTAGGTTTTGTTCTATTTGCGGCGTTTTGGGAAACATGTCTCCGTACTCAAAAAAACTTACAACGTACACTTTGAAAAAAAAGTGAAAAGTCCGAGATACGAGGGATATCTCTATTTTTGAATTATTTTCCTATTTTCTACTGAATTTTCATCCATAAATGTATAAACAGTGTTAGCAAAGGCCTATCTAAGCTAACTGAAAAGTTTAATTGAAATCAAAGCTATACTTTTTAAAATGTTAAAAAATGCAATAAATTTTCAGTTGGGTTTTTTCATAGCATTGTCTTTTTTCAGGTAGGCCCGTCGCATTCTGAACAAGAGAAGCAGTTAGTAGTTGAAAATAAAGTTCTGCAAGACAACATTTTTTCCTGTAGGTGAAGAATCAAACACAAATCGCACTGCATTAGACCTATCGGAGGTTAACACTGACGATGGAACTTTTGGTCACCTTTTACAAGATCGTGATTTTGGCCAACTTTTGAAAAAACGAGATGTCTTGGTATCCCTTTCAGATGATGAAAAATATCAATGGCTAAAAAAATCTTGGGTACCCCCTTAAAACTTTAAGTTTCCTATGGTTCCAGAAGGAAATAAAAATCGTTTTTTTCAGCACAGTTGGTTACAAACATATGAATGGTTGACGTACTCCAAAGAATTAGAAGGGGGTCTCTGCAAATTTTGTGTCATGTTTGGTCGTTGTGAATGTGGAACTAACGATGTGAAACTTGGAAAATTAGAAGTCAATCCAATGGTAACTTATAAGAAAGCTGTGGAAATTTTGAAAAACCATTCCAATGCAGAATATCATAAAAGAAATACAGTACTCTATCACAACTTCTGTATGACTCATGAGGGTAAAGCAAACACTATAGTAGCCAGCATAAATGCAGCAGAAAAAAAGACAATTGAAGAGAACCGTAGGAAGCTTATTCCAATTATTAAAACGGTCATTTTATGTGGTGCCCAAAACATACCCTTGAGGGGGCACAGAGACGATGGTATCATTGAGACAACTGGAAGCTGTTTTGGCGAAGGAAATTTCAAAGCGCTGCTAAAATTTAGATTTGACGCTGGTGATGAGGTTCTAGCCTAATTGCCGAGGACAAGCTTTTGATGGATCCTCCAATATGAGTGGAATATATAAGGGTGTGCAAGCCCGCATTTCCCAGATTCAGCCTCTGCAATCTACAGCCACTGTGCCAACCATAGGCTAAACTTGGCTATAAGCAAAGCTTGTTCTGTTGCTAGCATCAGAAATACCATGGGAGTTATATCTTCCCTGGCAAACTTTTTCCGTGATTCCCCAGCAAGATTCAGAGCTTTGGAAGAAGAGATGAGGGAAAATCAAAACCTCAAGCCAGGAAAACATGGTTTAAAAAAACTATGTGAAACAAGATGGATAGAAAGGCACGAAGCCGTGTTGACGTTCATGGAACACCTTCCTGCACTCCCCACTGTCCTCGAAGCTATTGCTAGTTCACCGGAAGGTAGAGGAAGTAATGCATTTGCTTTCCTGCATTCTATTCTGTCGTCAGAGTTTTTAATTGGTGTAGTAGTGTGGGCTGAGGTACTTGGAGTAACTTTACCCTTAGCACGCAAACTCCAAGCAGAATACATGGATGTGCTGAAAGCTTCGCAGCTTGTAGAAGCTACAATACAGAGCATTCAGGAAAACCGAAACAACAGCTCTGACAGCTTCAAGGAGCTTTATAACCAGGCGGCTGATTTGGCGAAAGAAATGGGCACAGTAATTCAAATGCCTAGGACAATAACTCGACAAAAAAACCGTTCTAATGTAGAAACAGACTCAGCTGAGGTCTATTATCGCATGTCAGTGTACATCCCGTTTCTCGATTTCATTATAAATGAACTGACAGCAAGGTTCCCCAACAAAGAGATGGAATGTATAGGCAAGCTGCAATACCTGTTATCACCCGATATAAATGATGCCAACATTAGTGACATTCTTCAAGGGGCAATCAAATGCAAAGGAGATTTGCCATGCTTTTTGGCCTTGAAAGGTGAGTTGCAAATTGGGAAACAAATGTGGAAATCAAATCCCGAAAATAAGTTACCCAAACACCCGACGCAAGCTTACAAGTTTGCCGATTCTCTCCCAAACATCAGGATATTACTGCAGCTGTTGTGCACTCTTCCTGTGACCACCAGTACAGCAGAGAGAACGTTTTCAGCTTTGCGTCGTTTAAAAACATATTTACGCAATACAATGACTGAAGAAAGACTAAATGGTTTGGCTTTACTGCACGTTCACCAGGATATTTCCAATACAATGAATGCTGAAGAAGTCTTGGACGTATACATAAGAAAACACAAGAGGAAATCATCTCTGAAGGTCCTTTAAAAAATGTTGTCCTATAAAAAATACTATGTTTATATTATAAAAATATTATGTTCGACCATTAATAAATTTGGTTAGTAAAAAGTCATTATAATCTATTTTTTAATTCATTATGCTTGAACCTGAATAGCTTTTCACTCAATGGTAATGATGGTAAGTGTTATTTTTTAACACTTATTGTTATATTTTTCTTATTGCTAGTTATAATACAATATTTAAAACTAAGCAATGGTTTTAATTTTTTTTTTTTTTTTTTTTTAATGTTTGTTCCTGAATATTCTTCTGAGCATAAGAAAAACTTCCAAAGACTCAGTGCTTTATGGAGGGGTAATATACCCCATACTGAAGAGTCGTAAGCTGGGGCCCCCCCCAAAAATGATTTTCTGGATCCGCCACTGGCCCCCTCCACTTGTCTATAACTCCATGACCATATGATTTGTAAAAGCTAGAACACGCTGTAGTATTTCTCTGTGTTTGTTTTGATTTTCTTCAAGTTGCGGAATGTTTTAGATTTCATATTAGCATTTTTAATCTAACTTGAAACTAATTATTTTAAAGAAGTAATATATTATTTATAGACAACTTTAAAGAAGGATAGTTAGTTATATGTTGGAGAGGTTAGGATTGAAGCTCCAAAAAGGTAATTAACAAGCTTTATTATAGTTGGTTGCCATGGCATACAGGGCGAGGCCATGGCCGCCTGACGAGTCTAGTACAGCAGCCAAAAGAATAGCGCTTCCCAACTTTTATGGAAATCTGATTCCCGACCTAAATTTAGACAATTTTCATCCTGACCAAAGGCCATTACAAAATACATCAACTTCTACACATCCTTCATCTGATTCTCCTCCAAAGATTCCACCAATTATTATTTCAAACATAACGAAAAATGAATTACTGACCTTTCTCAACCTCATATAACTGCCTCTTTCTCCTCACTGCGGTCTGGAGACATTCGCCTACATCCTGCAAATACCGAAGAGAGAACCGAAATCATGAATAGGCTCACTTCGAAAGAAATCAGCTATCATACATACAGATCCGGACCCAGTGATAAACGATATTTCATAACCGGCTTTTTAACTGACTTTCCTCCTTTAGAAGACATTAACATTTCTGGCCATTTCTGGCGTCAAATCTATACGAAGACCAAACAAAACACTTTTAGATAGAACCAAAATGGATCTCCCTGAGATTATAGTCACCACATCTCATCAGTAAAACCTGAAAATCTCCAGACTCCCGGATCAGTCAATCGCATGAGATACAGGGTCGAACTGCCACGAAAAAGACCATCAGGAGGAATTCGCCAATGTTTTCGGTGCCAGTCCTTCGGGCACATTTCTACCTACTGTTTTCGCCCTATTAAATGTGCGAAATGTAGTGGCAGTTACGAATTAAAAGACTGCCCTCAAGACTCCCTACTTCGTTATGCAGGATCCAATCAAGAGCACACGGCTTTAATTAAACAATGCACACGACGTTTGGAATATATAAATATTGCAAAAAATAAACCTGTCCAGCCTACAATAACATCTGTTACCACCGCCATTATCATCAGAAGAATTTCCAAATCTTCTTATTTGGTTGTGAATACCGATGCATGATCCCCATATCTAGCGTATAGTGCTTTTATTATTATTATTATAATATTGCGGATATATTTACTATTTACGATGTGTTTGATTCACAGAATTATGACTTCAACTCCACCATCCTCTCCTTCTCAAGAGCAATCAGAAATATGCATAGACGAGCTCAATTCAGAGAAACACCTTATAGCAAAGCATACATTAAACTCCAATATAGGATATTAAAAAGAGAAAAATGGAAAACCTTCTGCGAAGATCTTGATCCAAACATATCTGATACTAAATTATGGAAATTTACTAAAAGCCAAACCACACAGCACATCAATGAAAAAGAAACCAATGCGTTTAAGGACCAAAATGGCAATGATATAACAGATGACCTAGACACAGCCAATTTACTAGCGAGACACTACCAAGAGATTAATACATTAAAAATGAATCCTAAGACTGATAGAAAAGTTTCAAAGAAATCTCACCAATGTAAAAATGCTATCAAGGCCTCAGAATATGATACCATCTTCAATGATTCATTTACATATCCAGAACTAAATGATGCAATAAACAGGCTTGATAAAAACAAATCATGTGGCCCGGACAATATCCATGGAATAATGATCAAGAATCTACCATCGCTAGCTTTAGACTGGTTACTCCATATAATCAATATTAGCTGGATAAAAGGAAAATTACCAGAGGAATGGAAAACAGCCACTATTATCCCAATTTTAAAACCAAACAAACCACAAGATCGGCCTGGAAGCTATCGACCGATCTCACTCACATCCCTCCTTGGAAAACTAATGGAAAGAATGATCCTACAAAGACTTAATTATTTCCTTAACAAACGAAATATTATTCCTAACTACCAAGCTGCGTTCAGGAAAAACTATTCTACAATAGATCAACTCTTATATCTAACTCAAAATGTTCACGACAACTTTCAAATGAAACCAACCAACTCAACAATTGCTGCATTTGTAGATTTTAGTAATGCATTTGACAAGGTTTGGAGACAGAAACTTATAACAAAATTACATAAAATTGGTATAAATGGAAAAATCTTAAATTGGATATATGATTTTCTTAGAAACAGAACAATTAGGGTCAGATACAACAACACACTCTCAATGAAAGTAAAAATCCCACAAGGTCTACCACAAGGAAGCATAATAAGTCCAATACTATTTTCAATATACTTAGAAGGCCTAAATGAGGTCATAAACAATCATACTAAAATATCTCTATTCGCTGATGACCTTGTATTGTTCACGTCCAATCACATACTAGAACAGGCTGAACATCATCTAAATAAGACACTTGAGAGACTAACGCAATATGCCAAAGAACATAAAATTAAGATTAACACACAAAAATCTGAAGTATGTGTTTTTACAATAAACAATCATTTAAGATCCTACAGACCAGAAATAATATTAAATGGACAAATGCTGAAATTCAATGAAAACCCAAAATATCTTGGGGTTACCCTTGACCCATCACTATCATTTCACCAACATATAAACAATGTAAAAAATAGGACAAAAACAAGATTGAATATATACTTAAGAGTATATCAGGGAAAGATTGGGGTGCTGATGCAAAGACGTTGAAGACAACATATACTTCAATAATCAGACCCCTTTTGGAATATGCCTCACCAATCTGGATGCATATCTATAATACAAATTTGGAAAAATTAATAAAAATACAAAATAGTGCTGCTAGAATCATTTGTGGTTTACGAAATACGACTCCAGGAAGAATAGCAGAATATGAAGCTGGACTAGAACCACTCAATACAAGATGGAAGGAGAGCCTCATGACATTCATAGAGAGAAGAATTAATCTTAAAAAACACAGAACAAGTAAACTACTTAAGAACTGGATACCAAAAAACCGAATCAAGAAAAAATCCACAATGCATACCATCCAGGAGATTTGTACTATCCCCAAAAAATGTCCGAATAAACTTTCAAAGAATCCAGCATTTCCACCAAATTGTAAGAGAAAAGAAATCGAAGTTAACTTTGACATAGGAGCCAATATCTGTAAACAAAATGAACACCCTGCATATTTAAAATCACTAGCACTTCAAAGAATAAATCAATATGGACCAGAATACATAAAAATTTATACGGATGGCTCAAAAGATGATGAAGGTTACTCGGGTAGCGGAGCCTTGATACAGGGAGAAGATATTGACATAAAATTAAGATGTACAAATCAATTAGGATGCTCTGTTATAAATGCAGAACTCTCTGCAATTAATTTAGCACTAAAAAATCTGGACAAAACAACACCATATAGGCTAATATTTTTTGCAGACTCTGCATCTGCTCTACATAAGCTAAAAAATTGCTACACCAGCTGCAACAAAATATTGAAAAATATCGCTATGAACATAAATGAGTTACATGAAGATTCAAAAATTTTCTTCCAATGGATCCCATCTCATGTAGGGCTGATGGGGAATGAGACAGCAGATACTTTAGCGAAAGCAGCTGCACTACCAAATGATGATATAAATTTTGACTACTATAAATCAAAGATAAAAAGAGCACTCAAGAAAGGAAATTCTGAAATGATTAATCACCAGTGGTATAGGGCAACTAAACCTGGGGAAATTCTAGAAATAAATCTACCTCGTCAAGATGCTACAAGAATATCACGACTTCGGACTGGACACACAAGAGTTATCTGCTTCCGGAATGGACGAAAGGTGTTCCCTAGCTGCACCCATTGTAACAAGGATGAAGCCTCACCAGAACATCTTTTGAGCTGTATGGGAGCAAGAAAAGAAGATCTTTATACTGCTCCCAAAGTAATTGTGCAAAATCTATACAAGTGTAATTTACATGACTTAGTGTAAAACAATTTGGGATATAAAAAAAAAAAAAAAAAAAAAAAAAAAAAAAAAAAAAAAAAAAAAAAAAAAAAAAAAAAAAAAAAAAAAAAAAAAAAAAAAAAAAAAAAAAAGCATACATTAGAGGATACAGACCCAACTCCAGTGCCGAAGAAGGTTTCGCTTCTTCCATTGATTTGGATATTGACCACGGCTGTTCAGATGGCATTGATACCGTCTTCGTCGCTACACCTTTTGCTCCGGACAGTGACAAGGACTGTATTCAAACACCCCAGACCGCTTCCGCAGATATGGGATCAGATCTTGAATATCTTTTCCTCTATCTGCAAGGAATTACAACAGCCATTGGACAAGGTGGACTCCGCGACGCTATCCAATATTCTGGAACTCATTTCCGGCGATACCTTATACACGACATCTAGAAGCCAGGACGACTTACAGACTTTGGAACATTTATTGAGGACGTCTTTGTCCGAATTTCTAAATTCACCAGACCAGACGGATTCTGGTACGCGTTCCTCCACGCCAATAGAAGTCCCCATTTCCACTTCATCCACGATTGCGCATACAGCAATCGATCCTGCCGTTGCGGGCCCATCGCGGATCTCAACAGACAATACGGAAAACAAACATACCGACACATCCGTTATAGACGAAGACTCCGACGACGAGGATCTCATGCTTCCTTCGCGCACTACCTCCAAAATCTCACATTATATACAGCAATGGAGGGAAGGATCTGGTGTGGCACTGAAATCGGAGGTCACCGGTGCCTCATTAATAATGCAATTAAAAGTGCTGCCATACGAGACTGTAAGAACCTTAGACAGGAGACAATGGTGGACGGTCGCGAAGGAAGTTTAAGAGGTCGGCATCAACAAGGTTCAACATAACAACGCCTATCGGCTATGGAGACAGCTCCGCAAAGAGCTGATTACATTAGCGCGAAACGGTCGCAATTTGCAGGAGAACCTACCGTTGCATCCGTCCTCCGGTACATGGAGACGCACATAGTAGTGCCGGAATTGGATATCGTTACAACGGACGAATGGTTATCGCATCCCGTCTTCAGATACAAAACAGAAATGGACTACGCCTTTAAATCAGCGGTTAAAATATATCGGACCATTTTATCGCGTATGACTTTAAATGAACTACGCGAATATATTGCCAAAAAACCCGTACAATATATATTCATCCAAAACAGACGTGCTCACCGCGAACGAATCCTATCACATTATAAAATTAGTTCTGTCACATCAAATGGATGAAATCACATGCCACGCGTTCTTGACGTACCTTTATAAATTGCTAAATCATACTAGTGGTAAATTCAATTGTCTACTGATAAAAGGTAAACCATCGGCAGGAAAAACTTGGTTCGCTAACATAGTAGGCAAACTGATGATTAATACGAGTTATATCGGCAATTCTAATAAGTTCAGCCAACCAAAAAAAATAGTGTTGTTGTTGTTATTTTTTAAATTTTTAATAAACTGATTGTTATTTTTGGACAGGAGTGATAGTGAGTGTTGTTATTTAGTCGTAGTAAAAAAATAAGAGACAAATTTTATTTTAAAAATAGAAAGAAAAAATAGGGTTTTGGAAAACCCTATATTACGTAATTTATTACGTAAAATTGGATGGCAGCATCCAAATCCTTATTAGAAGAGATGGAGGACGCAGAGAGGCTCCAAACAATGCAGGAGGCCCCAAAACCACAGAGGGTGGTGGGAAAAAATGGCGGAACAAGATGGCGCCGCCATAGAAGCTGAAAAGAAAAATGGCCGACGGGGAACAAAAGAAAAGAAGATTATCAGAGGTGTCATCCGTTTCATCGGAGGCTTCGCCATCCGGAAAGTCCCCGGATAAGAAGAAAGCAGCAGGGGACACCTCCACGGAAGAGGAAGAAGACCTTCTCCCGCAGGAAATACTGACTGAGTCTCGCAGACTAGTCATAGTTTTTCAGGCCAGGCTGCGACGGGCTCAGTTTGAGAAAGAAGTGGAGGAGGTCCTCTGTAAATGCTTAATAGACACAGCAGACCTCCTAACGAAAGAAGTAATTAAAAATAACACCCTGAGGACCAAATGCGAAACACTAGAGTCGATGGTGGAAATGTGGCGGAATGAAGTACAGTCGCCAAGAACCATAACTAGGCCAGTCATCCAGGATGATAAATTTGTAGGAGGACTGCAAACAAAAGTCGCCAAAGGAGTCATAGATACAGCCATTGCAATCACTGACAATAGAATGACTGAGGAGCGAGTAAAGTATGAGAGGACCCTGGCTGAAACGGAGAAAACCATAGAGGAGCTTAAGAAGAAAGGAAGAAAAGTCAGCATAGAGGAGCCCAAACCAGGGTCCTCCAAGGCTAAATATGGCAACATGACTCCGGCACCATGCCCATACAGAGACGAGGGACGGAAGATAATGAGGGGCAAGGACCCTATGGATAAGGGACTGCCAGATGCAGAAGAGGAAGAGGACCAGTATACGCTGTCCAAAAAAGGAAGAAAGGAAGGAAAAAAGAAGAAAGGAAAGACGAGAATCCCCAGAGGTTAACGTATGTCAAGATTCTGGAAAAGGTATCCCAGGGGACGCCAAAAAGGCCACAAGAAACGGCGACCTATATCACCCTCAAGGGACAGGGTGATCAGTGGACACCGCGTAACCTTTGGCAGCAGCTCCCAGGGAAAGAGGAGTTGGACAGCCTGGGCGCTAAGGTAAAAGTGTTGCGAGCGACCCAGGCTGGAACGGTCCTGGTCAGGACAGAGGGTGCTGATCAGGCCAAGATCATAGACTGGGAGCTGCTGAAGAGCAGGGGTATCGATGCGAGGCTCCTAGGAATTAGTAAACGATCAAGAAACAAGCATCGATAAGAATCATGATGATAAATTAATTTCTGTTTCATATTTGTAGCCTTCAAAGTCGCTGCACATCTCAAAAGCAAATTTTTTGTGTAACATGATATTTATTCTTTTGTGTACTGTTGTTCCAAAACTCGACAAAATTGGAACATATTGTTTAAAATCAGTCCTTCTCAGTTCCCTTAGTAAAATAATATATCAGATAAAGGAAATTTATGGTTAGCTATTCACCACAATAGTGATATACCTTATTAGGTGAAAAAATGCATTTTGAAAAATTTCGTTAGGAATTTGTTTTCTCCGCGGCATTCCGGCGATGAGATGTTTGCATATAAAATTGCACAAGAGTCCTAATTAAAAGATAAAATCATTTTCAGCCGCTATAAACTGCAATATTTCTTGTTAGAGTCGTTCAAACACAAAACACTGTTGTTTACCCCGAGAAGAGAGAACGTAAGGATTATTTTAATTCTCCTAACCTTAGCTGATATTATTATTGTGTATTCAATTCCAAATAGTTTCCATTTGTTACTTGCTCTAGTGACACCGATAAAATGAATTTTCAATTGTCAAATCGTGAATTAGTTGATATTTGGTTGAATAGTGGTCGAGATATAGAAAAATCCCTTGAGCAGATTAAGAAGGATCATCGATATTTAACACCGGACCTTCTTCAAACAATACAAGGATATTTATGTCAAACTTTTTTACCACGTTTTAACATTAAATGGCGAGAGGCTCGTAGAATCAAACGGTACTTTAAACAAAAAAAATGAAACATGGCTTGAGAATAAATCCATAAATATTAGCATTCCACAAATAAATACAGGTGCATGACTACCCATGACTTGGGTGGACGCCCTGAAAAGGCTTTCAACGAATCTTGTGCTCGATCCCAACAATATAAAATTAAAAGTCTCCGTAATAGTTTTTCCGATGATATAATCCTAGCAGCAGCCAAGAAAATTTCTGGAGAATCAGTTAAATGTTTCAGTCCTGATAAAGCTTTAGCACTAATCCTAGACGCGTCCCTCTCAAAATATCAATACGAAATTCTGAGGAAATCAGCTAAAGAAATAGGATGTAACATTTTTCCTTCCTACAATCAAGTTCTTGCATCGAAAAAAAAGAAGTTACCCGTCTAATGTCGAAACAACGGAGAGTTACAGTAAAGTGGGTTTACAGGAGTTACTTGACCACACAGCTTCTAGGATTTTAAAGACCAAATCAGGAACAGATTTTGATAAGATTAGTCACAATCTTACTCTAGTATCGAAATGGGGTTGCGACGGCTCTGCTGGTCATAATGAATTTAAACAGACATTTTTAGGAGAAAACACCTCTGATGCAAATATTTTTTTGTCATCTCTCGTACCTCTTCATTTAAGTGAAAGTACTAATTCTTCTCTAATCATGTGGGAAAAACACTAGACCATCTTCTACAAGATATTGTCGTCCTCTTCAATCTCAGTTCCTTAGAGAAAATCCGCTTACTATTAAGAATGAAGTGGACAGAATCAGAAATGAAATTATACAGCTCACTGAATCGGCCATCAATGTCGATGGCAGGTTAATCAGCGTGAAACATAAACTAATATTTTCTATGATTGATGGTAAAATTGCGCTAACAGTCACAGAAACGTCAGCAATGGCCGTGTGTTTTATCTGCAAAGCTAAACCATCCGAAATGAACGATTTAGATAAAATAAAACTTAAATCTGAACAAGAAGAGGCGCTTTACATGGGGTTGTCACCCCTTCATGCTCGTATAAAATTCATGGAATGCATCCTACACGTAGCCTATAATAAGCCTTTTGCATCTTGGAGATCTAATGCCGAAACAAGACAGTTGAAAGACGAAACTAAATCAGAAATACAAAAGAAATTCAAACAGATTTTGGGCCTCAACATCGATGTAATCAAGCAGGGAGTGGGAACTACAAATGATGGAAATTCTGCGCGCAGATTTTTTGAAAATCCTGCCTTGACAGCTGAAATAACTGGAATCAATCAAGATCTTATACACCGATTCCGCATTATTTTGGACACTATCAACTGTGGGCAAGCTGTAGATCCTCAGAAGTTCGGGGAATATGCTTTAGATACAGCAAAAATATTTGTGCAACTATACAAATGGTACTACATGCCTATTACTGTCCATAAAGTCCTTCTTCATGGTGCGAAAAATAATATCAGCCGCTATTTTGCCAATAGGTGCTTTATCCGAGGAAGCGCAAGAAGCGCGAAATAAAGACTTACGACACTTTCGGTTAGACTATTCTCGAAAGTGCTCAAGAACATCAACAAAATGAAGACGTGATGAATATGCTCCTAGTAACTTCAGATCCATATATCAATACTTACCGAGTTCAACCGAAGAAAAAAATTCTCGATTTACATGAAGATGTAAAAACATTGTTATTTTAGAAATTAAAAGAATACTTTCATAAGTGGTAATTATAAATATTAATAAATGCATACTTAAAATTAATGAATATTATTCGTTTTTAAGTTTTTAAATTTTAAATTTTAGAGGTATTTTTCTGAAAATAATCAATAAACATTTAATATTTATATTTGATCTGCTCTGCAATAGATTTAATTTGATGTGTTGCTCGATATTTAAAAAAATATTTTTGTTTTTAAAATATTAAAATGGCGATTATTTTTTGAATAACACAAAATGTTCAGCTCACTATATTTGATTTATGACTGGGAAATAATATTGCTTTTAAGTACCAAATTTCAAGTCTCTATCGCATTTAAATAAAAAGTTATAGGGTTTTTTCGCAAAACAGGCTGTTTTGGACCACTGTGCGGCATGCTACATTAGATGGGGCAGAACATCGTTCGCCCTCGTGTCCTCGTACATGCCGCCGCGACCAGTGAATGTAGAAGAGCATATATCCGCTGTGGAGGCTGTCGTACTGAAGTACTGGAATACGATAGTCTGTTCCGACACCAACTCCTGGAGCACGGCCTGGGGTTCAGTGCACACAGACGTAAGAGGAAGAGCCTTAGAGGAAAGCCTGGCGAGGTGTCAGCTCGTGATCATCAACGAGCCCTTTGGTCCCACATTTGTAGGAGCCAGGGGCCAGAGTTGGATAGATGTGACACTCGCCACGGCAGTTATGGCTAGACGGATTGCGCACTGGACCTTACGGTCAGACACGAGCTCAGACCACCGGGTCATAGCCTTCAGTGTTACGGAGGAGGAAGGCGTAGCCCAAGAAGTGGAGAAGGGCTTTGTGACCCGGACGGCGAACTGGGAGGAGTATACCAGTAAACTGGAGGGAGTACTGATCGACCAGGAATGGGATGAAATGGCGCCGATGGAAGGTGAGTCAGACATTGACCAAAGAGTGGCGATGCTGACGGGCGCCATCAGACAAGCAGCGAGTCCCTCCCTCCAAAGCCGTAGGGTGAGAGCGCGTCCGGTCCCATGGTGGAAGCCAGCCCTAACACAATTAAAAAGAAATCATATAGGGCCAGGCGTAGGTACCAGGAGTGCAGAGAAGAAGGTAGGAGAAATGCACTCCGAGCTGAGTATAAGCTTAGGAAGCGGGTATACCGAAACGGAGTGCGAAAACAGAAGAGGATATCCTGGGACGAGTTTATAGTCAAGGAATCTGAAAAGAATCCCTGGGGAATACCTTACAGGGTGGCAATGGGCAAAGTTAAGCCGCTACAAATGATGGCAGCGTTAAGAGAAGGTCAGACCCAGGCAGCCACCCTGGAGGAAACAGCGACGTTTTTTATCAACTCTACGTACCACAGGGATGATCCGTCCCAGGATAATGAGGAAGACAAGTTTGTAAGAAGCGCCACGGTATACTCGCCAGGAACCGACCTATGCCCACCATGGGATAAGTGGGACCTTCGTCTTGCCGTGGATAGACAGAGGACCGGAAGAGCTCCAGGCCTTGATGGGTTAGACGCGGCAATCCTCAAAAATAGTACCCCCGTATATTGAGGATGAATTGCTTAGCATCCTCAATCGATGCTTAGACGAGGGGTACTTCCCAAGCAAATGGAGGATTGCCGACCTGAGACTTCTCTACAAGGGAGGAGGTAAAGACAAGGAGACGGCCAAAGCCTACAGGCCAATATGCCTCTTCCAGTGGTTAGCAATGTCCTGTAGCACTTGATAGTAACCAGCCTTAGACCGGTCTTGAATGCGGCGAGTCATCCACGGCAGTTCGGCTCGACCCGTGGCAAGGAAACCACTGATGCGTTGCTGAGAGTACGCCAGGATGCGGAGGAAAGGGCGGAGAAGTACGTAATGCTTTTGCTTTTCGACATCTCCTCCGCCTTTGACTGTGTGTGGTGGCCGGGCGTGCTTCAGCAACTGCAAAGGTTCGACGCCCCCAGCAACCTATACTTCCTCGTTAGTAGTAACCTGAGTACAAGGAGTGTTAAGATAAGAGGTAACTACTACGAGGTGGAGAGAGAAATAGAGAGAGGATGCCCACAGGGATCGGTCCTAGGGCCGGCCCTGTGGAAGCTGGTCTTTGATGAGTTGTTGGGGGAGCTGCAGGAGAGAGGGTTCCTTGCCACGGCCTACGTCGACGACCTGGCAGTCATCGTGGCCGCAAATAGCAGAGCCAGAATTAAAGCAGATGAAGAGAGGTGCGCCAGTTTTGTAGAAGAATGGTGTGTGAGGAAGAAGTTGAGTATGGCAGCAGCCAAGACCCCAAGCCATACTCGTTAAGGGCTCCACGGATAGGGCTCACCTTATCACTTTGAACATTGCAAATGAAAGGATAAGACCAGGTGAGGAGGTGACCTACTTGGGAGTCAGGTTTAGGAGGAAGTTTAACCCAACCCCTCACCTGGAGTACTTAACCCTGCAACGGAAGTATAGGTCATTTTGACTCCGTTCATGGAAGAAACAAGTATAAAACCGGAAGTGGGGGCCCCAGCACCCTCTCCCCCCACTTATGCTACGTCTAGGTATCAAGGTCAGTGTTGTGATTGTTTCAGTCGCTGTAAGGTTAACGTGCTCGCTCCTATAAAGTAAGTACCAGAGTTCTATACGTCAAATTGACTCCCTCTTGCAATAACGTAGGTTAGATAGAGTCATTATGACTCCACACTTCCATTCAAAGCTCCTGGGAACGGAGTCATTTTGACTCCATACTTCCATTTAAAGCTCCCTCGAGTAGAGCCATTTTGACTCCACACTTCCAATTAAAACCTCCTTGATTAGAATCATTTTGTTTTCTTTCATTCTATCCACAGAAAAACAGTTACCCATGAAATACTAAAAATTCACTGCCTTAACTCTGAAAGATTTTATCAACCATTACTTCTATTTGTAGGTTATAATGGGAGATAGAAAAAAAATACGTGACTGAGGAGGAGATACGACAGGTTCTTCAGGAACTTGATAATGAAGTGACAGTGGAAAGTTCGGATGATGAAAGTTGCTCTGATGGACAAATTGAAGACCCGTTTTATGGTGACGATGATCAGGCAGATCCCGATTATGTAAATGAAAGTTCTGATAGTGAAGAAGAGCAAATCGAATTTGAGCTAGAAGAATTCGATGATATGATTGGAGGGCATATCAGAAATGCTGAGATCCCAGAAAACGTGGATGAGCCTGAGCAGACAATGTCTGATAAAAAAAAAAAAAACTAGAAAAAAAAGAAACGGAAAAAGGCTAAGACGCCAAAACAAACAGAAAACGGAAAATAATTTTCTCATGGTGCAATTTGACAATGAAAATATTACTGGCAAAGCAGATAAGAATGGTCAAATGGACTGTTTTCGAATGGGTAAACTAAGCCTGTTGATTTCTCTTTTTTAGGGTGAGGAGGTGGGGGGGGAACAGAATTCAACTGATTTTCGTAAAATATGATACTTAAGTTCTATTTCTACATATCGGTCAGGCAAGACACCAATCAGGGTTGTTAGTAACCCATTTTATTCAATCTGTCGTTTGCAAATGGAATATAATGGTTTATTTTATAAATTGAAAGTGTAGAGTTATAAGTTTCCAGGATGTTGAAGTGAAAATGATCTAGAATATAAGCAGTTTATTTGATTAAAATACATTTTAAAACTTGTGTTAAAACATATTCCGTTCGAAACATATTTATGTACGGATCGGAAGAAACTAACAGCATATGGTAAACTTCGTTTATAGCAACTCTGAAGCATTTTCTTGAATGTTCTAAACGATATCGCCTATAATCTTTATTGTGCGCCTCCTCCGTCAGCATTCCAATAGGCAAAAACCGCTGAAGCAATAATGGTTTTTCCGTGGCACAGAATTTTATGAACTTTATTTGGCATGTAATACCAATTATACGACTTGACAGAAAGTTGGGCAGTATCATCGCAGTAATCTCCAAATTTGTCAGGATCTATGTTGTGTTTTCGGATATTATCTTTTTTAACCATCTCAATTTTTTAAGTTTTTTTATTAGTCAACCTTACAACTTTAATTTTAATATTTTGAATATTTCCACACATTCAATTGAGCATCGAGGAAAGTACAGCAGCGCTGATGGAAGTGCCAAACGTTCACGTGGACGTCTGAGGAACTGTATGGGTTTCATCTCCTTACTTGTCGTTGAGGTCAGACTGATAATGTCTAGTGTAAGAGATATTTAAGTTTTGCTTGTTAACATGGCAATATAATACGTAGGTTAATGGACCACGTTTATTCCCCAATCTTAATGATTTGTAGGTCAGAGCCGCAGAATGCCGCACTTGAAAACGGTTTCATTGTGTACAGTAATGCATACTGAATTGATTTATCATTGCCAGAAGACGGCGCACAGCGGCGCAAATAAGCTAAACTTTGGTAAAACATTATTAGCAGTAATTATTATAAGTTGGATTTTGAAAATACGAATACTTCCAGGAAAGCAAATGTACAGAGTATATGAAATATAATATGAATTCGTACTAATAATAGAATTATAACATGAATGTAATATGGATTTGTAAACGAATTTCAAAGGAATTCTATTAATATTAAAAAGCTCGAGTCAAATTTCACAGCCATTGTTTCATTGCCAAAGTATACTTTCAACGTCCTTGTGTAAACGAATAATCAGATCTCGACTATTTAACTCAGATCGAAATAATTGCGTTTACTATTCTTGTTTTCAAATATAATACTTAATAGTTGTATTTTGAACCTCGAGAAATCGGAGTTTTTTTTTCGCGTACTGGACCACTGTGGGCCGGTGGGGGATGTGCTCGAGCTGCCATTGAACCTAGTGAATGCTTTGAACTGTTCATTACAACAGAAATGTTGGAAACAGTTATACAACATTCTAATGAAGAAATAAGCCGCTGTCGAAAAAAAAAAAAAATCAAAAGACAGAACCTTCGCAGATATTACATCTGTTGAAGAGTTAAAAGCATTGATTGGACTTTTCATTTATGGAGCGGCAAAAAAAGATAATCATTTACCGACCACAATGTTGTTCGACACATCTCATTGTGGTACTTGGTATCGTTCAGCAATGTCCATTAAGCGGTTTGAATTTTTGGTTCGTTGTCTTAGGTTTGACGATAAAACAACCCGAAATCGTAATGACAAGCTTGCTCCTGTATCAAACCTCTGGGTAAAGTTTACCAGTAACTGTAAAAAACATTACAAACCAGGGTCGTACGTCACCATTGACGAGCAGCTGGTGGGATTTAGAGGGAAGTGCCCCATTCAAAATGTATCTTCCCCCCCAGTAAGCCAGCTAAATATGCAATAAGAACATACTAATGTGTGATTCAAATTCAAAATACATGATTGATGGTATTCCGTATACTGGGAAAGGATCTACTCCAACCAAGGAACCTGTAGCCTCATTTTTTGTTCACAGCCTGGTGAAATCAATAGAAAACTCTAACAGGAATGTGACATTTGATAATTGGTTCACTAGCATCCCATTGGTTTCTGAACTTCTAAAGAAAGGTCTCACAGCTGTTGGAACGATTAAAAAAAATAAAAAAGAACTCCCTCTTTCATTTTCTCAGCCAAAGTTCAAAAATAGAAAAGTTGGATCCTCACTTTTTATGTATCATAAAGACATGATGGCAGTATCGTATAAGCCCAAAGAAACCAAAGTTGTTACTTTAGTTTCATCAATGCACTCCACACCGGAATTTCACCCATTCAGCAATAAGCCGTATATTATACATGCTTATAACTCTACGAAAGGTGGAGTTGATACGCTTGACCAGCTTTGCTCTAACGTTAGTAGCAATCGAAAAACTAAAAGATGGCCGATGTGCTTTTTTTTATAACATATTGAACTTGGCCTGTGTGAACAGTTATGTAGTGTACCTGCACAATTTCTTTAGAAGCCTACAAGAAAATTCAGGAAAGTGTATAAGGGAGTACAGTGGTCAGCATTCTACAAAGCAGCTGACAAAAGCAGTACAAGACGTTTAACAAGATGGCAATAATAAACCGAAACCCTTGACTCGATTACAATTTCTAATTTAAATTGAATGAACAACTTTCATATAAGTGGAAGAAAATGCGATTTCTCGATAACAATAAAATGCATTGTGACCTTAAAAAACATAATTGAAGTTAACCTTCAGATGTCTGCACCTCTTCAACCACTTCCTGTATCATCAACTGCAGAAGAAGATGAAGTGTCTTCTATGCGATTACCTCCGGAATTAGACTCCAGTGCGTTGGCAGCAACTATGAATACATTAGGGCGTAAAACTAAAACAATATCGGGAAAAAAGGAAATATTGTGACTTTTGTCCCTCATCCTTGAAACGAAAAAAACCGCGACGAATTGTTCAAAATGCCAAAGAATGATTTGTGGTTCACACATTAAGAAAAACTATGTGATGATTGTTAAAAAATGAATGTGATGTAAACCCAAGTTATTTTGAGAAAATAACACTTTAGACTATTTTTTAAATGATACTTTGAAATAATATTAAAACTATTCTTCATTATTGTTAAATTTTGTTACGAGTAACTTCTTGTGTGCAAACTAAGAAATTTTGAAATTTGTTTTTTTAAGTAGATCTCTAGTTATTTTAGAGTGATTTTTTTTTTTTTTTTTTTTTTTTTGTTTTTGTTAACTCTAATTATTTTTAAATGACAAAAAAATTATTGAAAAATTAGTTTATTATTTATTTTGTTTTTATGCTAAATTCCTTCCTTGATATTGTTAGAAAGAAAGTTTAATTATTTATTCTGTTTTTATGGTAAATTCCTTCCTTGATATTGTTAGAAATTCCTTGATATTAATTAGAAAGTATTATAATTAAATGTTAAAACATTTGTCTATAAACTTGTAATTTATTATTATTGAGTTTTACTTAATTTTCAAACCTCAAAAAAAAACTTAATATCAAAATACCCGATGAATATTGTACCAAAAAAGGTGAGAACACTAATTTGACAATGGATATTCCAAAATATAATTTAATAAAATGTTTTAAAATGATCCATGACTGATTTAACAAAAGAAAATATTAATAACATATTAAAAATTAAGTTTTTTTTTACAAGGAGTCAAAATGACTCTAACACACCCATTCAAGGGTGGTAGCCGAACACTTCCATTCCAGGGTTAAAGAATGTATTAATAAAAGATGGCAAGCAATGTAGGTTGAAATTCCACCCATCAAACTAAGAAACATAAAGAAAGATGTGAAGCCCTGGAATAAATCAACCCGAAGCAAACGCCAGGAAGAAGTTGCGATCACAGGACACCCGGATAACGCATGGTCCCCTCATTACAAGAGAAGCCCCTCCAAAATGTTCGAAATGCCAAGCCAATCTAACAGTTAAACACATATTCGAAGAATGTACTCGCTATAGAATCCACCTAATCCAGTTAGGGATACCAACAAATATCTCAATGGCGTTAAAGAACGATGTATCCGTTATACATGCCTTCCATAAATTCATCTATGACTCTAAATTTATAGCCAGTCTCTAATAATTTTAATAATTAATTAAATTCAAACTACTAACGGGTATTGATGGTCTATCAGTTAAACGCACTCTCAAACTAACTAAACAAACAAACAATGTTTTTAATTATATTTATTGTGTCTTTAATTAGACAGATTGGTATGCTGTGTACCCAGCCACCCAATAAAGTTGGGCAGAAGTATGTTTTTCATTATTAATAAAGCATATATCTCTCTTGCATCGTCTAATTTGACAAACAAAAAAAATAATATATTTATTTTTTTTCGTGACTGACCCATTACTTTGATGACTTATATGTAATAGAAATTATGATATAATGGACTAGTTTACAGAAATGAGAAAGGATATCCAATATCACTTTTCCATTCCCAGTCACCCGATTGATGCAATGTTTTTTCTAAAACAATTTCAGACATTTTACTCCGCAGTATCCGCCATTTCTTAGGTTCGACTCGAGGCAGCCTGGATGTCCCAATCATTCAGCAAGGCTATCCAATCCAGTTTCGTCTTTAACGCATCCTCAGTTTTTGGGATGTTTCGCGTTGTTGAAGATGGCATAAATTTAGATAAGCTCATTTCAATATATTCTTTGATTATTTCATCAATTACTACAATCAGTTTTTTATATATAGCGGTACAACGTCTAATAGAATTTTTAAGGATTTCGGAACAGCAGACATTTCTGTTATTATTGCTTTTCATTTTTATTTTGCACAGTCCATAACTTATCTCATTCTTACACTTTGTCCTCATTACCACCGGGCAGTTCTGGTGAATACTGTTCATTCTTTAGATACTTTGTGGCACATATTTGGTAAAGTATCTCAGTGAGTAGATGAGCTAGTCGGTGGTGGAGGGGTGGGGGGTTTATGGAGGTCCGTGATTGCTCCGGTTCGGATTCCGGTGCTGAGACCCTGTAGAGCTCTCTCTTACACTTCTTCGACTCACCAGGAGTTCGGCCAGCTTAAGTCTGAGAGGTCATCCTCTGTAGGAAGCAACATGCTCCTCCCCACAGTTGCTACACTTCAATTTTAAACTTACTTAATTTCTAACCATAAAAGTATGTGATAGTGTGGCAAACCCGTTTCTAACACTCAACATTGTACATTTAAATTTTTATTGTTGCTAAACCTAAAACTATGAAAATGATGTTAAAATTTGGTATATTTCACTCCATATAGCTGTTTTTATAAGAATTTAATTGAAAATAAGTAAATTTTATTATCAATGTCAAGCTCTATGTAACACTGTACCTTTTAATCTTTCATGTAGAGGCAATTGCCGCCATTTTTAAATTTCACTGTCATCTACTTACTATTCATTTTTCAATAAAGAATAAGTTGAAAATTATTAGATTTTACTATTCCTAAACCATCCTATAAAGATGATGTAGTTAAAATTGGTTCCGCAGTTTTTGGCGGTTAGTGATTACAAACGAAAAATGGCTTGTCCTTTTATATAATAGTATAACCTTATACCGCCATATGGTAGAATCGTATGGAGCTAACAGATAATTGTTACATGCAGATAATATACAAATAAGTATTTGCGGCTATAAATTAAGATATAAGCTATCCTATCGTTTTGTTGGATCAAAAAAAGGTGTCAGCCTGCCCCAAGACAGCGAAACGTGTAATTTATATATATATAAAGATAATAATTTCATATTTAATGAATAAAATAAAATTTGAAACATTGACAGTAAAATTTACTAAAAAGCATGTAGTGTGATTTCTAATTTCACCGAGAATAGAATCTGAGGATCTTAGTGCTGAAAGAAGGAAATTTTTATGTTTTTATTCGAATGTCTACCGCCACAAGACGCACTGGCTTTAAAGTAACGGGTAACCGAAAAGTAACTATTATAAGCGCAAGCAACCTATTCGCAAGTAGCACCGAATTTTTCAGTAACATTTCACAAGATTGATAAGTTACACCCATTTTAGTACTTTAATAACAATGTTGTCCATAGAGGTAAAATAAGAACATTCCAGTGAATCAAATTCTTTCAAGGCAAAATTGTCATCATTGTATAATATTAGGATGTCATGTTCAGGGAAACGACTAATCTGATCGCACGACCTTTTATATATATATTATATATATATATCTATATATATATAGGGTATATAATATAATCGTTCATATCTTATTTTATGTGCATAAGAAGGAAAACCTAATCATCATAAGACAATTATATCTAATATCTGTAATCTAAATAAGGATTGATCTTGTGATAAGAAGATAGATTGATAAGCTAAACCAGACAGTTATTGGCACCCTAATCTGTGATTGAAAAAAAATAAGCTTTTGTGCTAATGTTATTATTTTTTTAAAAATTGAGAAAATGCTGCTTGTGTATCATAGAAATCAGCTGTAGTAAAATATTTTCAAAGTATAAACACAAACAAAGGTAATTAACCTAAAATGAAGAATGCTACTAATTCAGTGGATCAGATGAGGTTTCTCTTGCTTCAGAAACGTCTTCAGTGAATTATGGTTAATTTTCTTTTAATCGTCCAAATAATATAAGGAAAGTCATTTATTATAATCATGACTTATTATTAAACATTTTAATGCATATTTCAAGATTAAAATTACTAATTTTAAACATTTTTTAATGATAGTGTCAATTACTGGTCATCAAATCTTGCATTAATGTATTATTGACACCTCGTGTCAATAACTGAATTGTTGTTTTTTTCATAAAATTAATCAATTTCTTTTACAAATCATATCATTTTATGATATAATTAATAATGCTGAAGTTGTTTTTTTACAATTTTATTTTTCTTATTTCCAGTAAATTGACATGGGTGACACTAACTGAATATTGTGTCTAATGATCAGCTATTGAAGCTGTCAAGATTTTGTTGTAGGGTTGAATACAATTTATTCATTATTAATTGATTGTTGTTTTTTTTCATTTTTTTACACTGTTTCAAATATATCACACTGTGGAAATAGTGATTTTAGTGGATGGCAGTGAAAATGTAACAATTTAATTTTTTTTTTTAATTTCTTTTTTTTTTTTTATTTTTGAGCTAGACATTTTGCATCCTCATGGATATTGGAAGATAGATACATACAAATATATAATAAACTTAGTTAATAGATATGTTTGGGAGTTTTATTAAATTTTTGGATTTAGCAAGTGAACTATTTTATTTCTTGTATGATTTATCAGACTATTTACTCCTTATATTTCCATATAATTCAATAATACTAGTTAACAATTAAGATTGTGCAAAATCTAAAACGTTCGTTCGTTCCTTCCATAAGTAAATGCAATGCTTTAAATGAGAAACAAATAGAGAAAATAGAGTTAAGATTATATTGCCCTGATCAGGAATACACATCCTTATAAGTCTGTTTTGTAAGATTACATGGTTAAGTTTCCATTAAATAAATCCAATTGTAATGAAAAGATAGAAAAGTGAAGAATACATGGGTGTCAATAACTGTGGTGTCTGATCGGCAGGGTTTCAATAACTGTAATATGAAAGAATTATTCTTAATTTATTGAGAACATTCTCTACTGATTGATTTTTTAGTCAAAACTTTTGTATGCAACACAAACTACGGTAATTAAATAGTTGAATTAAATTAAATTAATTAGTTGATTGAATTATTTGGACTATTTTTTCTTGAATTCTACAATAGGATATTGCCTTAACGGTGTCAATAATAACTGTCTTGTTTACCCTAATTTATGGGTGAAGTGATCAATCCATCTTCCTGATTGGTTCATGTAGTACAACAATCAGTTGTCTTTTTTCACTACAATATACATTACATACTGCGCTGTCGACTTGGGCTGTCAGGATGGTCCGTACTATTCATCCACGCAATAGCATATAATTTAGTTTTCGTTGCTTCTGCTATTTTGGTGAATATTTTCCGTTCAAGACCGCTGACAAAGGGCTACCTATGAAAAGCACAGACAAATACATTGCCAAACAGTAACTCTTATAGATACTCCTGGTACTACTGTTATCTTTAATTTTACATAAATTAATATAAATGTAATAGATCAACCCTATCGGTTGAAATAAGATTTAATGACGACTTCTGTGTATCAGAATATATGGAATAGGAATATATTGGATTGGTTTATAGAAATGAAAAATAAAAATGCAATTCACTTATCCTGTCCCTGTCATCCAAACAGGTTATTATATGTCAATATAAAGTTTTTTCTAGAACAATTTCAGACATTCTACTTCACCATTCTTAACGATAGAAATCGAAGCAGCCAGGATGTCCCAGTCATTCAGCAATGCAATCTAATCCAGTTCACCTTTAAGGCATCCTTAGTTCTTGGGATATTTCCGTTGCGTGTTGTTGAAGATAAGATAAAGATGAATAAACAATTTTCAATATATTCATTGATAATATCATCAGTTACTTCAATATTTTTTTTATATGTAGGGTTTAAATAGACAACACGGGTTATAAGGATTTTCGATATAGATAACATTTCTGTTATGATCTTTTGTATATTTTATATTGCACAATCTATTTCTTTTCTTTTTTCTTTTCATTTCAACCTTATTACTACCGGGCAGCTATTCTGAAAAATATTAATTCTTTCGACACCTTAGAACACATCTTTGGTCGAATGGGGCAAATAAAGAAGATACCAAATCAGGACATAATATTGTTGGTCTTTGTTCTACTTGTGGTCGGTACTTTTTTCTTTATCAATGGTAACACTGGGGGAAGTATTGCTCTTGTGTTCTCATACTTTACATTTTTCTTTCAAATGAAGTTAATCAGTGGCCAGTTCTGCTTCTTTGTCGAAAATGTGAGCTACACTTTAGGGTCATGTTCAAATTTTTTGAGACCAACTAAACCTCCCGCCACTTTTAAAAAGCTGATATATATAGAAAAGATCGTGGATGCAATCGGCCAATTGGTTTTGACTTCGAACTGATATTAATAAAATTTATTCCCAACACATATTAGTTACAAATGAGCATTTGCTATGCAGTTGTCTTCTCAACATCTTTATTTCATCTACGGAAATATTCGATCAGATGATGATCGGAAACATCACCCTGTAATTGGAGATGTTTTAATAGTGTTTTACCCATGTTACTTGGGGGATGGCGCATCATAGATACTGCTTCAGAACTCATAACGAGGTTTTGTATTAGTTTTTTTATTCAATTTTTCTAATTTTTATTTTTTTTTTTAACTTTTCAATAATTTATTTTATTTAGATACCGCTTCACGAGCTCTGGAGGTTAAAATTAAAAACTTGTCTAAATATCTATTTATTTTTTAAATGCACTTTTGTTTGTTGTTGTGGCATCAATTATTATAATAATACAGCATTTTATTATGCTCTAAGTAATTCTATTATACCACATAAGTTACTAATAATAGTGATTGAATAATAAAAAAAAAAAAAAAAATTTAAATCCTAGAATATTGTTATGTGAGCTTGAACATAGACCTTCCTTCAGGGAGTGTAAGAGTATGCTTCAGGCACATTTTAAGTGCTTATAATGTGTCCAATGAAGATGAATGTTTTTTGGTCGCCATATTGTCATAAAACTTGTTGAGGAAGATTGTTAAAAAGTGGCTTCCTAGTACAAGATACCTCTATAAAGATCAGCTTCCAAATCGTTTAGCCATTGCTGCCTGGGTATGTCTTTTTAACTCCATTCGGACGCCCTCGCAGTATTTCTTTTAGAAGTCTTTTTGGGATTCATAGGTTGTGAAATCTCTATTTTAATGTAGGGCTTTTTTGTCACACTCAGTTGGTGTTGCTCTGATTGAAAAGTTTCCTTATCAGAAATTAAATGGAGCATATTTTTTGTGAAATAACATTTGTCACTAGGAACCTCCCGTTTTAGAAGCTATTTTGGTTCGAATAAAAAAAAAAAAAACAAGTATACAGAAAAAACATATGGCATCGGCAGTCATAAGGGTAACAACCTAAAATATGTTTCCAAGTTTTGTTTCTTCAGCCGACAGGCTTTAGGGGAGTCTTAAATTGTTTGATGCAAGTGACCATACCAGGTCCCCGAATCGGAATTGCTCTCTTAATGTTTATGATTTTCTAAGGAAGGTATCTACTATGTTTCGTTAGCCTCCAACCGTGTAACAAATGGACACGTGTCAGCGCTGCGAGCGTGTAGCAGTTCGCGAACATTCTAGATTGCCTCCTAAAGATGTTAATTTTTGTCCGAACTCAATAGGGAGCGCTGTATTTTATTTACATTGAAATAGATACTGTTTTTCAGATCTGCCAGAATCTGACGATTCTTTGAGGCCAAAGGACATCCTCGGCCCATCCTTCGAGAATTAGTTGTCGTCCTTAAGCAACTAAAATGGCGGAGGACCTCTTTGGGCCACATATATATGTATTAGTTTTGCTCCTTCCAGTATCTATTTCTTCAAGATTTAAAAAACGATTTTATTAGTTTTTCTTCCTTAATGATAATATGTTGAAACATTTAAACGGTTTTTAGTTATCCAAAGGATATTCCGCCATTGTAGTTCTTGAGGATACTGTTTTGGTGATGATTTTAAGATGGGAGAAGGAATATTCCGCCATTGTTGTCCTTAAGGATACTGTAGCAATAACATTCTAACTGTTAACTCTCGATTAATTCAATTTGAAAGTGTAACAGTGAAACTCCCCAGTTTGTTTTTGTTTTTTTTGGTTGGTCCATTTGTATGAGTCACTAGCCTAGCACTCGACTAGTACTCCCTACTTTATTTTTGGTTTGTGGCCTGGACACCCCACACTCTCTCACACACTTTTCAGGCCCCCCCCCCCCTCCTGCTCAGGAAACTCTAGGACATGGAGTGTCAAACCAGGGAGATGGCGGATTCCAACATGGAGTTGGATCTTGCCAGTGGTTCCTATGCCAGCGGACCAATCAGGAGCCACCTACGGGAAGCGCTCTCTATCGGAAGGTTTTGAGCCTGCACCGAAAAAGCACACCTTCAGGCCAAGGCCGTAACTACTCGACCCCCAGTTGCTACTGGCAAACCGTTTTGAACAATTATCGGTAGAGGTCGCTGAGCACACCTCGGGTAAAGGCCACCTGCACCCATCATTATATCGTGCACCTATATTGTTAAATGATTTAAGGGCGAAAGTTAGAGGAATTGGCAATAACCAATTTCTCCGCCAAAAACTATTAAAGGGATGGTAAAATATGTAAATTAACTATGTAATTTTAAATTGTATCATCTTATAAGTTATGAAAATTATAAAACTGTTTATAATTATATAACTACATAAGAAATAGCAAAAAGGCAGCGCTCGGGCAAAAACATAGTAATTTGAATTTTAAAAGAAATCATCAAACCAAAAATGATTAGCCACTGTAAACCCACTCGAGATGATAACTAAGAATAAGTGACCTGATGCCACTATCAACTTGACTGGAAGATAAACAATGACGGAAAACCGAAAAAATTACAGATGGAATTCTTTTAATTTGATTCGAGTTATAGAAGGCGATGAACTTCTAATAGTTCGTTTTAATCATAGAGTACGGTAGGTAGTCCTAGAAATTCTCTCTTTTGTACCCTATATTTTTCTTCAATTGAATGCGGATAATTGGAGTTCGAGAAATTGGCTGAGTTACACTGTATTTGATGGGTGTTAGGCTAGACAGGGAAATTTCCAGTAACCATAATTTCGAATAATTGCAAATGAAAATTACAAACTTCATATACTTATCGCAATGTGAACGGTTTCTTAAACTCCAAAACATTCGAAAATCCTTATTCTAGCTTCCCTGAGAAACACCTTTAATTGATACTGCAGAGGATAAGCTATATGTGTCCTATGAAATCGCTTTGCAGTTATAAATACTCTATCAATTACAACTGATTCGTTTAACGAATATACCTCGTCATCGAATAACGAATTAATTGAATTATGGATTAATAAAAACGATTAAATTCTAATAATACGGGCCTTTTGTTATTTATAGAAAATTAATGGCCAAGTCAGCTGAATATTCCAGTGTTAACTAATTTCATTCATGAATTATATATCATTGTTTACTTTCATATGCATTATTATTAACCTTTTTTTTAATTTTTTTTTTTTTTTTTTTAACACCAATCGAACAGCATGGACCACCGCCGAACATCACTTATTCTTCTTCAACCCTTTCCCTCATTCCTTCTACTTCAATACTCTCTTATTCTCTTCTCTGGGACTGTTCTCTCGCTGTTCCTTAGTCCATTTTCTCTCTCGTCTCTCTTTCCCACAAGAACCCTAACTGTATTTAGTTTTTTCCTATAAATGTCTCTATCCAAACAGTTTTTAACCGTGATATTTAGCCTGCCCAGTTCCTGTTTCATTCTTTAAGACTTCCTCCAAGGCTCGGAAGCCTGACTGTTTCCATACCATACAGTATCACTGGCTTTACTACCGTACTGTATTTTATTTTATTATATTTAAAACAAAAATATTAAAAAACACGAGAATCGATTTCCAGTTTTTGTCGATATGAGAGCCGAAATATTTCCCAACACAAATTCGAACATATTGTATGTACTGAACACAAAAAGAGGTATTACATAATAAGCCGTATTGCGTCACGTTCCACGAGGATATTAAGTTCTTTCCGTTGATACCATCAAAAGGATGTGTGTTAATCGATTTTTGGATTGTGTATAGTGATTCGTCTCAAATTTGGAAAACCAAAAAAAACAAAAAACATTCCATTTTTTTTTTTCAACCGCCTGACACATTACTTTGATGACCCATTTAATATAAAAGATGATATAAATGGATTAGTTTTACAGAACTTGAGAAAGGTATCAATATCACTTATCCTTTCCCAGTCAACCCGACCTAGTTATTATCATTTAAATAACGATTTTCCTAAAACAATTTCAGACATTCTACTCCGCAGTATTCGCCATTCTGTAGGTTACTCGAGGCAAGCCAGGATGTCCCAGATCATTCAGTAAGGCAATCCAATCAAGTTTTGTCTTTAAGGCAAGGCATCAGTTTTTGGAATGTTTCCGTTCCGCGTGGTTGGAGATAAGATAAAATTGGGACAACTGTTTTTCAATATATTCCTTGTTGATATAAATCGCTGTACACACGTCTGGTAGAACTTTTAAAGTATTTACGGAACAGCAGGCACATTTCGATATTATTGTTTTTCATTTTATCTTGGCACAATCCATAGCTTATCTCATTCTTCTTACACTTTGTCCTTATTACCACCCGACTGCTCTGATGTAATACTGTTTATTCTTTAGATACTTTCGTGGAACATATTTGGTAAAATGAAATCTAATAAAAAAAAAAACTAATCAAAAATTAATATTACTTGAGGCTTTGTTTTTTCTTTTTAGTATGGTCAGCTACACTTTCCTACATCTTTTGTTGATAGTCTCAGTATTGCTAATGGCAATTACCTACACTACAGTGTTCTTTCAATGGAGTTATGTAGCTACCAGTTCCGCTTCTTGGCGAAATGTGAGCTACACTTTAGGGTCATGTTCAAGATTTCTTGGAGACCAGTACTAAACCTCCCGGCCGCGACTTTTAAAAAGCTGATATATATAGAAAAGATCGTGGATGCAATCGGCCAATTGGTTTTGACTTCGACTGATGGTAAATAAAATTTATTCCCAACAATATTATTATTATTAGCATTATTGTATACAGCTGTAATCTCACATCTTTATTACATCTACTAACATCCATCCGATCAGATGACGAACCCCCCGTGAAATATTGATCCCCTTGCAACTGGAAGATGCTCTTATTGGCGCTTTACTTAAGTTACTACACTGGTTATGGCTCATTATAGATACTGCTTCACGGGCTCGAGACCAGTTTGTATTATATATTTTTTTTATTATATAATTATATTTTTATAGAAATAACTGTAACAATCTGCCTAAGTATTAAGGCAATAGCGTACAGAGATAAATAAGTCGAAACTGAACATAGAGTTCAAAAGAGTGAACTTCTGGGACCACCTACCTCTATGAAGCGAACTATTAGAAGTTTCATAGCGCCTCTCTATAACTCGAACTCGAATTAAAAGAATTTCATCTGTAATTGTTTCGTTTTCCCGTGTTTTTCCATTCATTGTTTATCTTTCCGTTTATAGCTTTATAGTTGCTTCATCACTGTATTATTATTTAGGTCACTCGAGTGGTTTTTTTACAAGTTCTGGCTAAATCAATTTATTTGATGATACTTTTAAATTCAAATTACTACATGTTTTTCGCTCGTTTTGCCGCTTTTTTTCTGTTTGTGGCTATTTATTAGTAGTTCTATTATATTATAAACCGTTTTTTTATAATTTTCATACTTTATAAGATGATACAATTTAAATTACAGATTACTAATAACTAGAAATGTGTTGATTCCAACTCCAATTTTTTTTTCCTAGAGAAAAAACAACTTGGAAACGAGAATCGATGTTCTAAAGGTAGATTCCTAAAACCTACGGTACCATTGACATTGGAAATAATCTTTGTAAATCTAATAATGTTTATTTTATACATCGATTCTTAACGAATGATAAAAAAAAAAAGATTTATTTTTTTAATAAACGAAAACATGTTGTAGTTGTTTAAGGACTCCTATATACAGTTTATTTAAAACAAAACCATTGCTATTTAAAAGCCACAAACCTCTAAGACATTACTATATTGAAAATAAAACAAATATAATAATAAAAATGTTTTGTTTTTTTTGTTTTTTTTAAATAACACATTTTTTGAAATTTACAACTGTACAATATTTATACACCAAGTACAATGTGCTGTTAACTATACAATAAAACGTGACAAAAAGCTTGAGAAGAACTACTCCATCAGCAGAACTTTATTAAAAAATTCTACTCTAGAATGTCTCTCTCTGGTCATGTTCTTTTCAGACGCCTCGTGAGGATTATCAGTAATGGATACGATCTCTAATGATTCAATCTTTTTTATCTCCATAAAAAAAAGTCTGTGCACACTCGTTAATAATAATCATAGGTGCAAATAAAAGATGTTATTCCTGTTAAACTGTTTAAAAATAGTTGTTATTTTAATTTACTTATGGAAATTTACAAAATGTATTTACAATAGGAACAAAGAATACATCAAGTAACAGTATGATGATAATGATTAAAAATGACTCGTCACTTATTTTAAAGCAACTACCCATTGATAGCACTTCTACAGCTCTTTAATAATGATATACTATATTAGAAGGTCTCGAGGCCATCTTCTTTTCAGGCCGCCTCGGAGGATTATCAGGAATGGATGGAGAAGCAAGTTGTGACACTAATGGATTTTAATGGTAGTGGAGTTTGCTATGAAAGGATAGATATCTGGTTTGAGCATCAGTCAGAAAACAAAAGGTATATTAAGATCTTTGTGGATAAGTTGTTTGTGACGAAGTACCCAGTAAGGAGCATTTAGGATTTTTCGAAGGATTTTGGATTGTAAGGATTAGATAAGAGATGAATTGGACGGTTTAGTGGAGCCCCAAAGCTCAATTCCGTATGTCCAAATAGGTTTTATCACAGTCATGTAAATGAGTCTTTGTTATTTTATTGGAAATGTTAAAACGTTTCTTTGTTAATGTAGTCAGTAACGACGAGCAGTTTCTTGTCGTTTTATTCTTGTATGTGGATTCCAAGTAAGAAGTTTGTCCAAGCGGAGGCCTAGTTAGCGGATCTGTTCAACAGGGATTAGTGGAATATCATTAAGGATACTTAAGGGCAGGATGTCGTAGGTTTACGACGAAGGGTAAAGGTTATTTGCTGGGATTTCGTTTGGATTTATTTTTATTCTTCAATTTCGACACCATTTCTTGAATGTTAGTAATATGAGAGTTGTAGTGATTGGGATGCAATGAAAGGATATCTCAATTTACTGAACCAAACAGTGTCATCGGCGTAAGTGGGTGAGGACAGTGGTAGGATGAGTCGGGATGTTAGTTGTATACACCGTGAAGAGGATGGGACCTAGGATACGCCTGAGGAACTCCAGCAGATTAGAGGGCGAGAATTAGGCCAAAGTTTTTATGGTTTTACTTTGAAGGTTCGGCCACTGAGGTAGGATCTAATAATAAGGAAATATATAGAAGGTAGAAATTGACGGAGCTTATACAGTAGTCCCGGGTGCCAGACTCGGTCAAGCGCTTGTTCTGCATCAAGAAAGGCTCCCATGCAGTAGTACATTCCGTGCTCCAATGCAGAGGAGACAACGTCCACCACACGATGACATTGTTGGATTGTTGAATGTTATGTTCGGAATCCAAACTGGTGATCTGAGATTACATTATGGGATTCTAGGATAGGATACAAACGTTTTAAAAGGAGTTTTTTTGGGATTTTACCCAATGATTGGTAGGAGAGAAATAGGACGGTACGAGGATGGGAAACTCAAGGTGGCTTTTTTGGGTTTAGGTATCACCTAACTATGATATTTTCCGGGAGTCA